>JABUQX010120398.1:10000-14066 GCA_015478945.1 Trachelipus rathkii | reverse complement strand
GTTGGATGAATACTATATTATCGGCTCTTACGATACCAGAATATAGGTCAGATAAAAAGAGTAGAAAGATTAAAATAGCAGAAAGATTTACCATGCTAATGTTATAAAAATAAAATAGTAAAGAGGAAAGAAGAAAGAAAGAAAAGCTGTAAAAGAAAATGTTGATACACTATCATCTCAAAACATGCATGGATTTGTTAAAAAATTCAGCGTTTTATGAATAAGCAGATATTCCTGACCCATCGATCAGTATATAAACTGTAGAGCCTGAACATGAAAACCACCCACGGCAAGATGAAACACGACATGACGCCGGAGCATAAAAATATTGCATCACAAATTTATTCAATGAGAGTGTACACAAATATTGTATTCGTTATATATTATTTTATGTACAGCAAAGAAAACACAGTTGAGTCAAGGAATTGATTCATAGGGAGAGTGAAATTAGATAGAAATCATAGAGATGAATACATTAAAACTGCTTCAGACATTTAGTACCGATGCTGACGTGCGTCACAACTCATATAACGAAGCCGATTTAAAAGATTTTGATAGAAAAGCAAAACAACTTTCTAAGCTTGATGAAATTACTTATTGCGTAGAACCAAAGTTTGATAGCGAAGTAATTAAATAATGAAATGCAACAAAAAATGTGAAAAAAATAATAGATATAGGAAAAGGAGACTATAAAGACAATATTGCAATATAATAAGCGAGGATAACAACAGGAAATATCAGTACACGAAAAAAAAAGAAACACAAGTCATCAAATAAGAGAAGTACTGATGAACAAAAACAGTTTTAAACAAGTACAACGATGTTAATTAGAAAAAACTGGTATTGCTCAAAACATAAAAAACAATATAAAAATAAAATGTGGAGTGAAAAAAAAGTAAAGGAAACATATCTTCAAAACTTGTCTTCATAAGGAAGGAAAAATGGGTGCATATAAAAAAACAAGGAACCTCAAATACAAGATGGAATTACATAAAATCTGCTATATTAAATAAAAAAATAAAAGAGGACGCTCATTAGAAAAAAGAAACCTCGAAGCATTTAGGTTATATCATATTAGACGTAATTACACTTTATTGCCAGGAAAAGAAACCAGAAGCACTCAACACATAAATGAAACCATCCTCATCAGAAACAGTAAATCTATATGACCGATCACAAAGCCTAAATTACAGTCAGAAATTAAATATTATCAAGATAAGTTATATTGTTATAAAGTGTAAACCGTATAATTTATATTGAATATAAAAACACAAACGCAAGAGACTGATAGAAAACAACGAAAACGACAAAAAATAGCAGTAAATGACATGAGAAAAACAAAATACACACCGCCTCAATAGCTCATTCAAAAATAAAGAACAGCAAACATCAAAAACAAACATTATAAGATAAAACAATGCTATGACTCTCGATAGTCCGCCAACCGAAACGTAGACAAGCTCCCAATAAGAGACCCGCAAACCATAAAGTAGAAAAATATAGGAATGACAAGACTGATTATTGTAACAACATAGATGACCTCAGAAAAAAGAAAATACAGGTAAAGGAACAGAGCGCAAATAATAGTATCACACCAACTCAAAAAAGTCAAGATCACTAACTACTAATGATGAAAACTGACTAACAACCCAATAGAAATCCCTAACTCACGACATAGAAAAATAAAACGCATAAACTGCAGCATGATCAGGAGGAAAATAGAGGGAAAAATCTCAGACTCAATCCCAATGGCAAACACAGACAAAATAACCCTAGAATATCACAGGAATGCACCGTAAAAGAGAGATCGAATCAACCCACAACCAACTGATTGGAAACCCACAGCCCGAGCAATATGACTATAAAGATAAATGAACATTACCCTTGAGAAACTCCCATACCCACTTTATTAAAGTCTAGGAGGTCTAGGGGGTCTAGAGTTCTAGGAGGTCCAGAGGAGGGGTGAAAGTTTCAAACGAAAAGAAATTAGAGTAAAACAATAGCCATATAGTTAAGTAACAGAAAAAAAATATGAAAGTCGGCAATGCTACATAATTACAAGGAAAAAATACATAAAACTAGAAAAAAGAAGCAGAAAAAGAGAAGGGAAAAAAAAAAAAGGCGTACCAAAATAAAATAATGACAATAAATATACACAAAAAGGGACTATAAATAATGAGAAATGTAAAGAAAAGAAAATTAATAATGTATATAATTAACTATCAAATGACAAGGAAAAATACGACTTGAAGCCTAAAACCATTACTCTCCACACCAAATAAAAATAAAGTCCTATCGAACTCTCATACAGGACAGATACTGGGAGTGCTAAAGATATAATACTGAACTATGCAACATCCACATATAACGACGAATCAAAACGAAATAAAAATGACAATAAATATAACAAAATTAAGCTGGTTACGAAAAAACATAACAAGAAGTGAGCGCAGCGATTCAGGTAAACGAGTAAATCCAAATACAGAATGTTAAGAAGGACGGACAAACATGGCACTAAACATGTTTAGCATCGAACATCAAACCAACAACAAAAAAAAAAAAACAAAACAATATAAACTACAAAATAAAATAACAAATAGGAAAAAAAAATAAAATCAGAGACTGTCAATGGCGTTAGCAGAAATATACTAGAAATGGAAAAAACGGTAAAAAAAATTAAAAAAAAAAAAAGGAAACAAAAATAAAACGTGAATACAAAATGATAAAAGTACAAAATGGATAGTAAAGAAATGAAAAAAGGTAAAAGGGAGATAAAATTAGGCACGACTAACGCAAAACACACTAAAAAAAAAAAATCAATTAATCTGGACATAATCAGTAAAAAATGTCACTACCCACAAGCAACTGTACCCCTCCAAAAAGAGAAAATACCCTAACCACCAACAAAACCAACCCCAGGTTATCAAAAAACCCCCATCAAATCCTGAGCACACACAAAACCAAGACCGATCCAACTGTGCCCGAAAATCCGCCCCAACCACCACGCAAGACCCCACCACACAAACACCCACAGCAAATACCACTCCCCAAATAAAAAACCTAAGAAAGAAAGACGCCACAAATAAAGAAAACATATCGATAACTAACCTAACTACTAATAATCAACATCATATAAACACACCCATAAAAAAAACCACCAAGAATTAACCCTATACATACTGCTGATGCTTATGTCATTAATAGCACGTGTATAAAGATTAAAAATAAAAATTTGAGACAAACAATCATGATGATATAGAACTGTGAGATTGATTGTTAAAAGAAAGTATAGCAAACGACAGGATTATAAAAACGATATTATTATCAACAGAGGATAGACATAATAAACAAAAGAGAACAAAGCATTGTGCTAATCACTTAAGACCAACATCATCAAGAGGAATAAATGAGAATAGAAACAGAAAGAAACACATAGTTTTGTTATGGAAAAGATCCTGAAATCATTCCTGTCTACAACACAAACAGAATATAGAGAATAGTCGGAAAAAACGAAAAAGAATAAAGATAAAATAAATTAAGATAAAAAAACTATGTAAAACACGCTAGATGACCAAATCATCCGAGAGCACACCTCGAAAAAAAAAACTCAAATAGACACCAAGAAAATAGTCCGAAAACCCAAATAATGTTTTCAGTAAGCAAATAATTCAAAAAAATCCTACAATTGAAGGCCTTAATGGAAGACCCACGATAAAAAACCAAAGTAGCGAAATGATTCACACACTTCAACCAATTAAAATATATTTAATTAATACATAACGGCAATGATACTGATTAATAGAGTTGTAGATAGGTATTTAGTAATAATTTATGATAGAAATACTTATGGTTTTGACACTAGAATAAAAGTATAGGCAAAATAGATAAAGAAAGAGTCATTGAAAAAATTAAAACATGCTATGTTTAAAGAATAGGCAGCTCTTATGAGAGAAATAAAGAAATAACATACCGAAATAAAAGGGCGAAAGGAATACAACAGTTAAATAATCGATTTTAATTGACTTTAATCGACTAGTAGGAAATTCACCCACCAAACTAAACCGAA
>JABUQX010120398.1:0-2500 GCA_015478945.1 Trachelipus rathkii | reverse complement strand
TATATATATATATATATATATATATATATATATATATATATATATATATATATATATATATATATATATATATATATATATATAAAGTCTGGATATATATATAAAAATATATATATGTATATATATATATATATATATATATATATATATATATATATATATATATATATATATATATATATATATATATATATTATATATATATATATATATATATATATAATTTTAACATTGAAATAGCCGCAATTGACAAGCAAAGAACAGTTATGAAGATAAAGAAAATTTACCTCCTTATGGGGTTCGAACCACCGCATGTTGTGTCTGAAAACAACATACTCGACGCTTTATTGTTGAGCCGTCCTCTAACCCAAAGAAGGTAGATTCAAGAACAATTTTAAACGAACGAGCTCCCTTGACGGTAACTCGTTCGCTTAAAGTTGTTCTTGAATCTTACTTATTTTTACAATGTGGTGTGTTTTCACAGGGAATGTGAAATTTTTCTCCGTGTGTTGGGCATATGTCACTTGGTCCTCTGCAGTATTTTCGGGGATGACCAAACCTGGCACTTAAAGTAACGTCTGGGTCGGGGAATAAACGTACGAACACTGTAGCTTGTAAACCCTATTTTTACCTTTGAAGGTGGAAAAGGGGTACTAAAGGTCAGCAGTAAACGAGGATTTGGGGTGTCAGGCGAGTCCCGACTAGGGGGAAATCTATAAACGTTTGCAACAAGAATTCTTTTCTGCTGGAGATTTCTTAAAATAACAGCAATATCTTCGTTTTTCTGTTCTAAAGAATAAATAGTGCCTTTGGATGTGTTTTTTATTTCATCAGGAGTGAAAATAAGAGGGATGTTTCCAAGAGACGTTAAGGATGACAAGATGAAACTTTGATTCCGAGTAGTAGCTTGAACGAGAAGGGACCCATTTCTCATTAATGTGACTAGGTGGTCTTCAACTCCTAAAGCTTTTTCAAGTGCATCGCTAAGAATAATGGTTCTTTGCTCAGTAAGAGCTTTGGAGATGGTGAATCGCAATAAGTAATATATCAGAAATGATGTGTCAGCTGGTAGTCCCGGATGGTGAGCAGCATATGTGGTAAGCAAATGAGAACGACTATGACGGGAGGCAACTTTTCGGGATTGCCCCAACTGTTTGGGTACCTGGGGTATCGAGGGTGTACCAGGCGAAGAACCACAGAGGTCATGCAGAGGACTTTCAGGTAAAGTAGAATGAATTAAAGCTGAAACACCTGGCCTAGTAGGAGGGACAGAGACAGTGTCAGGCTGGAAACTAGACAGATGGTAATAATGCGCACCTTGGTTTAATAACGTTTTTTCTTGAAAAGCCAGTTTCATAAAAATTAAACCACAAACTTTTCCATAAATGAGCAATTACAACAATAAAACAAATGAAAAATAAAAGTAAATAACAGGATGGATTATAATTGCTTATATTTCATATGGGTAGTTCTACTCCCCACAACAGGTCACAGGCCAGAGACTCACACAACCTCATGTACCCCACTCCGTAAGGTAGACTATGGATGTGGCCTTCGACAATCCTCCCGGAACTCCACCCCTAGTTTCCACCCGTGAACCGCACGGAAGCTAAATAACGTCACGTAGAGCCCGAGATTATACACCAAAGTGCAGGACAGACTCCTCCGTGGTTAACTCGAAGGTTCGGATCCCATACAATTGGGGGCCTGCAATAGGTGAAAAAAAACGGTTTTTAACCTGTACCCTCATCCACGGGGAAGAAGTGTGAGGTGGGCTGAAGACTCATGTGGGAAGAGGAACCGGTTTGCCTAAGGGGCTTTGATAGACAAAATGGGAGGACAACCTCTTTCAGAGAGGAAAATTATGTGGAAAGTAATCAAAGGGACTGGAGGGCGGGAGTTTAAAAAAAAAAAAAAAAAAAATAAAAAAAAATAAAATAAAATAAAACTGCCTTGGAGAAGGAAGACTGAAAGATAAACATATAGATAATTCGAGAAATGAGGGGAAGGAAAAAAGAAGAAAAGATTTCATATGTGACAAATGTACATACTAGTGCAGGAAAGACGCACGAAATCCCCCCAAGTATTGGTTCTTGTCACTATGCTATGTTTCAGGTTATTCACCAAGAGTATAACACAGTATAAAGAATCAATATACCAATATTTCAATATAATATATATATATATATATTATATATATATATAGATATATATATATATATATATATATATATATATATATATATATATATATATATATAGGTATATATATATATATATATATATATATATATATATATATATATATATATATATATATATATATATATATATATATATAGTTAGTATATATATATATATATATATATATATATATATATATATATATATATATATATATATATATATATATATGAAGCGGCGCACGAAAACGCGAAAGTATTTCATGATAAATGCGAAAACGGTTAAACACCCAAATCTATCTGAACGAAGTATACTG
>JABUQX010120397.1:15000-27828 GCA_015478945.1 Trachelipus rathkii | reverse complement strand
GGTGCTTGCATCTAAAGAAGCCAACTAGGCAAGTTTATCCTATATAATTGGGGTAACCCCGGAAAAGAACACCCAGTACTTCCAATCTACGCCTTCTAAAAAAAAAAAACAAAATGAAGAAAAGAAAAAACTACCAAATACTAAAATTTCAATCAGAACATCAGAAGATTGACCCAAGCAACGAGTATAACTTATCAATACGAGCTTTCAATTTCATTTTAATTAAATTTTGGATTTAGGTCTTTAGCTTTTCACAACTATCACAGTTCGAGAGGATTCATCTCTAGACATAGCAAACTTCCTTTACAGGGATTCTTTCAATCATTTCAAGTTTTGGATTAAGCTGAGGGGGGCAGAAACTTCATTTTTGATTCCCCTACGAACGTCTGATTTCTTTTCGAATTTCTAAATGTTCTGATGACCGCTCCCTTTTAGTATGAAGATTAAATTTTTCAAGATAAAGGCCTAATTTCAGTCAAGCAAACTTCGCCTCACAATATGAACTTCCTTTACGGTAGGATTTGCTTTCATATTTTAAGTTGACCATTATGGGCAAGAAATCATTTTAGATTCCACTACGGAACTTTATTCCTTTTCGATTCTAAATAATGCTGTGACCGGCCCTTTTAGTTATTAAGAAATTTTTCAAATGTAAAGGAACCGTACATTCAGCAAACTTCGTCTCTACAGTTATGGTCAAGCCAATGTTTCTCGGCGTAACTACAGCTTTGGGGAAAACATTACGTGCGCAGATCAAATCATGGATACTTAAGAAAGCCATAACGGACCTGTCATTTGGATCAACGTTCGATCGGATGTGCCTTCTGGGTCTTCAGATCTATATGGGTGTCCTTACGCAGAAGTGTATTAAACATTTTGATTTTGATGAAATTTAAAATATTTTGTATGTTTTATATATACTAAACGGGATATAACCCAATATGCTTGTGTTTGAAATTGCACTTATTTTTATGTACTATATAATCATATTGTTTATTTTCTCAGTATTCCAAATATCCTCGGTATAAATATCAGTGTTCCTATTTAATAATGTGCGACATCCAACGTTTCCGCCCATAAAGCATGAGTCTCAGGTGCATATAGAAGAAAAAAAAACTCATCAAGTCTCTTAGAAGGACAATCACCATCCAAGATAATATTATTGAATTTAATTCAAGGTAGATATGGATAGCTCTCACTGATTAATAAGGTAGTAGATATAGTGCGTTTGCTGGTCTGTCCAGCTATATAGAATCGCTGTTGAGATTCATTATTGGTGACAAATTACGTCTAGCAATAAATCAAAATCGTATTTTGTCCTTGCTTCTGGTGATGAATAACATTACAGCTTAGATCCAGATTGATATGAGAGTCCAGTTGGGGACATGGCTTGTAACTTCACGAAGACATCTTTCTCTAATATCTTTATCTTCATTTTTGATTTGCACAGTTCGTGCAATTCAAGTTTGTCATGTATAT
Organism: Trachelipus rathkii; assembly: GCA_015478945.1. Lineage (NCBI taxonomy): Eukaryota > Metazoa > Arthropoda > Malacostraca > Isopoda > Trachelipodidae > Trachelipus > Trachelipus rathkii. Next base: position 26,349 of record JABUQX010120397.1, on the reverse strand, counting down.
CTAATGCAATAAAGCTAGTTGTCTTGGTTGGTAGCAGCCCATCTCTTACTATCAATTAAGAAATCTTCCATGTAAATTAGAATACTGAGACATTGTAATCTGTGAAACAGATATGAACCAAGGTTTAGTTTGACGTCCAACCACTGGTCGTTAAAGTTAAACTTTTTTTGCTTGAAGTTTAATTTAATAAACTAATAATAAATTTACTCTTTCACTGCAGCAAAGAATAAATCAAAAAATTCACTTCTCAGATCAAACTCTTGGCACAAAACAAAAAAAAATCATTACAACATATTCGAAATATATAAATGGATAAAAAATTCTCCATAAATAGAAAAACTGAATATGATAACAGTTGAAATTTCAAATTCTCACAGATCAAAAAAACATCCACTATATCCAATAGTCACCTTCCATCAGTATAGGATGAAGCTTTGTGAAACAAGCGTTCTTACGAATACAGAATATTGAAGTGATATGTGAGTCAGTAAATAGTAGACTAAAAAGAAAGAAAAACAGTCGAAATTAGAAGTATATTTATGGTAATGTTACAATCTTCCTAGCCTCATTCCTTTTCATCAACTTATCAAATACATCTTCTCTTATTCCATAAATTATATATACAGTAAGGAAAAAAAAAAAATATCAAAAATATTGTTTATTCTTAGGTGTCCACGGATTCGATATTTTTCTCATACGTTTTGGGAAAATTTGTCAATAATTTTCCCTGACTTTTTCTTTGGCTCTTTCCTTTTCTTTCGAGCATATTTTAAAACGTTCCTGACTTTTCTTAGACCAAATATCTCTTGAATGTTACTTTCGCTTTAATCGTAGTGACAATGCCGTATGAGGTGTAAACCTGATCAATATCATATAAATATTTAGTATATCAACTCAGACTAGTAGTATTATTAGCACGTACAGATGAGATATAATAATAAATTTTATATATAATGATAATTAAAAATTAAATGATTAAATAGACAATCACTACATTTATATAAAAACTTGTATATAATATTATTATATATTAAAAATAGATACGAGAATGTGAGTGAAATAGAGTTCACACATTTAAAGTAAAATAATTGTTGAATTAAAAGTTTGTTAAATCTCGATTTCGGGTGCTCACGCACAAAAATTTTTAATATAGATAACAATATAATTATATAATATACATTAAATAATATTAAAAATTAGTCTGAAGAAAGAATTAAGGAAAGAATAAAAATATAAAGATAAAGATCCCGTCTACAAGTAGTTTAAGATATAAACTCTTTTTTTTTCTTTAAGTTATCTAGACGACAAAATTAATATAAAATAAATACTAATAATACTTATATATATATATAAATAATTTCTGTTAGGTTCAAATTCTCCATGAGATTTTAAAGAAAGTTAATTTCTTGCTTCCAATAAAAAGATAAATTTAGCCCCCAGAATATATCTAATATTATATGGATTTCCCTATTATTTTTTATTTCTCTCTCTTCCAGAATATAACTACTCCTCAAGGTTATATGTATAGTAAGTATATATAGATATAATAAATAATTAATATATCAATAGTATAGGATATAAGTATTATTACTCGGATGACCTTTGAAGAAACAATATCTTCTACTAGTATAATCTGGACCACTTTTCTTTCATTCTACCATTTTACTTCCATTGGGGTTAACATACTTTTCAAATGACATGTAACAAATGCCATAAAGGAATGGTCTAGTGCTCCCACTTTAATAAGGGAATGGCCTTCTAGGTGGTGTCTTGAAAAAAAAATGAAGAACTTGTAAAATGGCATAAAATCAAATGAAAAGTGTGATAAATCAGAAGAAATTAAATGAAGAAAGTTGAAGAATTTTCAGTAGCACCTTGAAATTGCGTAAAAGAGTAAAGAAAAGAAAAGGAAATAGACTGAGGAGGCTCCCAAGTATAAAGAAAGTCAATGACTATGGGAGCCAGAGATTAACGTGGGATACACAGATAAAAAGATCACCCTAAGCAACAATAGAATAAGTCAGACCAAACTTTCAAAAAACGCAGAGCTTTGAAACATCGCCATGCTAGATGGCCCCTCCTTATCTCTATACTGACTACATTCGTATAGGCGGGGCCAGCAATATTGTACAAGTTAGCCAAACAAGTCTTTTGAAAACATTGTCTCATTAATCACATCATAATAAATAACTCTAGTAAGTTGTTCTGTAAATTTTTAGAAATGAAAAACCATAAATGAAACTGTTCATAAGCTGAACTTCGTTCTAAAATTTGAGAGCATCATCATTTAGAGCGATCACTAGCTTTATTGGATAACAAGAACCACATGTCAGTACTCGGACTTTAAATACTATACCCTTCCTCTATCTTAATAATTACCAACACCATACTTAAAACAATTAACTCGTTAGCCGACAACGGGTGTCGCCGCCTGCTGCATCATTTAAGGAATAGGTACCCCAAAGTTACTCGTGCGACAACGTCGACGTCTCCTCAAGACAGGACAAAGGGTTAACATTACACTTAGTGTCAGAGAAGAGAGAGTATTCACAAGCGTTACTACTAACGTATTAAAAAATTCTTAGAAACGTTATATATAGCGATTCGCCACAATAATAGTCTTAGCATAAGAAACAATTAAATTCTATGTATAAATTAATAACAGGGTATAAATTAAATCTTTACTTTAGAAATATTCTATTATAAATATTATATATATAGTATATGGAATAAATAGAACTTATACTGTTTTTCTATGCGACAGTATATAGATGTATATAGTAATAAACAGAGGATATATATTATTGCCCTAGATATGTTCCACACTCCATATTTCATAACGCACTAAGGGAAAATAGTGTATTATAGTACTATGCTATTAATGACAATATTAAGTATAAAGTGCATCACGAGAGGACGAAATGACCACAAATGAAATGGCATTTCATTCGTATAATTTAATATGCGTGCCAACTAGTAAAATAATACTCCGATCCTTACGAACGTCTTTATTTTGGTAATATCTCACTATCGCTCTAATGCCTCTGCATATTCTTCAAAAATATGCCTATAAACAAACACATTTATATACCTTGTCTGAAACCTAATACCACTCTCTCACAATGTCTTTTATTGTACACTCAATCTCCTCTATCCAACTCTCTCACACAGGACAAAACCACGGTCAGACTATCTCCCGTTACAATACGGATGACATTTCTACTTTCACTAAAATATCATACTTGGATAAGTAATGCAGGTGTAAAAAATCGAACTACAGACCTGGTCGTAGTACTTTAACTCAGATTGGGACGTTATCCTGCTTCTTTGCTGTCTCCTCTCTCACGTTTCAAATCTTCTACTACTTTTACGTCTTTATATCACACACGTCTAGCAAGATTTTATATCCTGGAGATAGAGGTAATGTAGTTAATGCTGGTTTCTCGGGATAGCTATAACGAGTTGATGAATTATAATAGATTAATTCAGCACAAGATATAAGATAATAACCCATTGTTTACATGTGAATGATTAATCTGCATATATTTTTAAAGGCAAGCAAATATTATTAAAACTTCTTTAAACATTTCTCCTTCGGATTTAAAAATTTATATATTTATTAAGGAAAAAAATCTCACACGATTATAAAAGTGCAAGAGTAAAAAATCAAACAATAGAGACAGCGCATAAGTAGTAAATTTTATAGATAAATTCTGAAATTTGTTCGGTTTATTTTAGTTTTATAAATATTTTTTTTTTTTATTATAACATTGTACGACTTTTTCGATTATACGAATTATATAATATAATATTAAAGTATATCATTAATAGCTAATAAATAAAAAATTTCTTTTTCTGATTTATATTATTAAACTTAAAAATAAAGAAAAGTAAGATTTTTCACTTTCTGGTTAATAACAATATTTCCTTATTTGTATTAGAAATAAACTATATCCGAGGAAGGTAAACTAAGAAGAAGAATGTAAATGAGGAGAAATCTGTACCAAAAGCAATGATAAAACAGAAAAAAAAAGCTTTTAAAAAAGCACAAATAAGCCCAGGATTAAATTCCTTTATTTATTATTAAATTATTAAATTAACTTGCAAATGTTAAAAAGATCATACGAACTCAGGCTTAGTAAATCAATATATTATATTATTATATTCTATCTCATATACTAAGTACCAAAATACAATTACATAAAATATTCTCACCTATAATACATGTATAGTATATATTTATTATATAAAGGTAATTTAGATATATAAATTAGAGAGATACAGTGCGGAACTAAATTCAGAGCCCCCCCCGCCCAAAGTGGAAAGTAGCCTATACATTACACATATTAGCAAGATAGAGAACATACACATCATAAATATATATTATAATATGTGCCTTAAGACAGTACGTCTTACTTTATTTCGATGACATAATTAAATTAAAATTAACTTCTTTCTATGATTTTATTTATAAATATAAGGAATTTAATATTATTTATATATTCTATAAGATTCAGTCGTCTAAACCAATGTACCGTACTACTACAATTACCACAATCGGATTCTTCACATGTATTGATATGTAAATATTTACACGTATGTAGTTAGCTATATCGCTGGCCACCGTAATTATAGTATAATCAATTGTTGTAACGTATATTAATTAATTTATATTAATATGTATTAATTAAATAAGTTATACTGACGAGTTTTCTTTGATTATATAGGAAATCTTATAATTATAGTTATGGTCAATTTTCTTGTTTTTGTATTGTCTTATAATTTTTTTCATTTAACTATTTACTTATTTATTTATTTTTCAATACTACTTTTTTCTTTTTGGATATATTAATGTATTAGGATAAAAAATCTAGATAGTTTGAGCGATTGAGATATATGAGGACAGCAGAAATTATATTACATTTTCTTCGACTCACAACACAGAGAAAAATAATTTAAATGCGATTTCAGACTATTGTTTTTAATAAATGGTGGTCCTTTTAGTAGGATTTTTTTTATAAAGATTTTCTCTTCCAGGTTAAATGAAAAAACATGTATAAGGTAAGTGCACTTGAGAAAAATCCTCTAGAGGGAACAAAAATTGAAATCATATGTGCTGCCCCAAAAAAACATCGTTACTACATTTGGGCTACCAAAACGGAATTATTCTGTACATTTACAGTTTTTACGATTTGAAGAATCTAAAAACACAAACTAGCCACAATGCTTAGAATACCCTAATCACACTCCCTTACTATCGAAAAATAAATTGTGCAGTCGATTGTTTAATTGATAATTAACTTGATAAGTTCCACTATTTTTGGAATTGTATTTATATAGATTATATTATATTAATATATAATTATTATATATATATATATTAATATAATATATATATTAATATATATTATTAATATATATAATATAATATATAATAATATAATAATATAAATATAATATAATTATATATTATATATATAATAATATATATATATACTATATAAATATAAAATGACCTAGAAGAAATAAAAAATAGGTTAAAAGAATTAAGTATATATATATATTAACTTTTCGTTATTGTATAATAGATATATATTGTACGTAAAGTACTATATATAATGGTACCAAATAAAAAATATAAATAATTATCTAGTATAGTAATGATTTGCATCCTATATTAGATTTCTTTTTAGCATTGCCCAGCTCTTGGATAGCCTTCATTTTTACTCATAGAATAGTGTATCTCTAAAAAATTGCATGAATTTTACTATTTAAATTCACTTGCTCTTTTCAGATCAAAGAGAAACGAATGTCTTCATTGCAATAGCTTAATATAAAGCCCAATCAAGCTTAGATTGCCTGTGAAGATTTGTGCTTTGTCATTATTGTCTCCCGGGAGAAGATAATTATGACCCATGGATTTCATTGTTTATAAAAAAATAAATTATAGAAGATAAATAAAAAATAAAAAAACAGAAATAAAATAAAAAGAATTATACTCCTCATATAACAACGTGCACAATTGAGTTGCCAGATTTATATCTAGCGAAAAGAGATACGATCTTTGGAGTCTGCTCGTAAAATTTCAATAGATGAAAAAATTTCAATAGTGTACAATAAAAAATTTAAAAAAAGCTAATTAAATACAAAAAGATCATTGGTAAAGTGCTGACTTTCGAGACTAAGATGCTAGCCTGGTAGGTTGAATATGATTGAGGAAGAGACCTAATATTATAAGTATTCGCTTTTAATGAAATTTGAAAATATTACTCGGTTTTACCAATTTTCATAAATATTTTATATATTCAGCCCATACTTAAATTGTTGAGCTTATTTATTTTTCTATTTACTAAATTAGCAATTTACGACACCAGAGGTGGATTAATGTTTCATAATATACGTGCACGCAACCATTAAATCATAAGATCGCGAGGATTTAGTTCCTACCAAAGGTGGTACCCGTTTTTCTCTCGCGCCATCCGTTCATATTACGCTATCATCGTTGTGCTATTGCTGCGAGAACAAAAAGAAAATAACCCATAAATTTTGGAGCCGACTAAGCTAATGCCACCCCTACCGCAGTGTAAGATATGTGGTTCTACTCGGAACCCCCGTTCTCACTTTTGTAATTTGGTGATTATCAGAAGAACGTATTGAAAACCCTTATTCTAAAGACTTCAATTTGCGCTCTGTCAAATTCTCGCTTCATAAGACTACACCTGCCACGCTCATTCCACATAGAAAACTGTGTGTAAACTTTTATGTTATAGTGTCTGAAGTAGAGTTTTAAAAACCGTCCAGTCCAATATGTGCTAACTCCGCTATTCCCTCCCACTACACTCTATCTCAATATTGTCTCGCGTTCTTAGCTCCAATAAGCGTTTCTCGAGTCTCACTTTTCTGCTAGTTTCCCAATAGTAAGTTGCTTTCTGAAATCTGATATTTGACTTATGCAACTTATTTTTGAGACAGACATGTGCTTCTCAATATCTTACCTTTGAAACACAATACAGAGAATAAACTCAAATTTTATAACTCTCCAGAACCAAGGCTTCGTCTGCCCCTTACTACTACTCATAAACACTTTTGAGATAAGAACATGCAATTACTTTTGAAATGTTTTTTTTTTATTGCAGGCAAGGAATCATACTTGGATAAAGACCACCTAGGTTGGGACAATTTTAGTTTTGTGCTCGGTTATTAGTAATGGCAATTCGTAGTACTAATTTGATTGAACAGCTTTAGTTAATTTCCAATTACAGTGACCAAAGACTCTATTATTTTAACGAGAAACCAATAATGATTATTACTAGAACTTAAGAGTCTTACAAAAGGCACCCTGTTCTTAACATTCGACACATTAACGTATGCATTAGAAGAACCGCTTTTCCATGTTAATAATTTTAATATTATAATTATTATTTTTATTTAGAGTTTCTGTAGTCGTGAATAAAATATAGTATTCTACCAATGTTATTCCGACAAAATAATTTGCGTTATACATTCTCTGCACTTTTCCTAAGACGGCTAGCCTATTGTTAGTTTTGAGATGAAATTCCTACTAAGTTATTTTTATTTTTCTTTTTCTCTTTTTTCCTTTTTTATCTATATGTTTCTTTTTTTTTTTTTAAACATTTTCTGCAAGCCTCCAATGCATTATCTTTCTGGAATGTTTAATGTATCTCATTACTAACTATACTCCAGAATAATTTTATTTATCTTTTATCTTTGTAACAATTCAGATTTGATGAGATTAACAATACATTTATCGTTACAGTGTATTTAAAAAATCAACAAAATCAGACTTGCACGTGGGAAGGTGCCACCACTTATCTTTCTACTTAAGGGCATCTCCAAATTTTATTTCACTACCACCCTACCTAAATAAATGGTATATCAAAGTAAAATTCCTAGTAATTATCAGTTACCGTATAAGATTATACACCCTCACTATATATATATAAACACCAATTGATATTAAAATTATTATTACCTACCAAATGCACACACTACTTATTATTATTACAGTGAGTTTTCCTTAGTGAGACATAGTTAATTCTTCAGAATTTTATAAATTATTATATATATTCAGATAAAAACCAATTATTATATATGACATATTTTCGTATCACTCACAATTTTTTTTATATAAATATAATATAATATATAATTACAAATAATAGCATAGGAGTCAAAACTTATATAAAATATGTAACATATAATACATTCCATCATCACTTTAACTATAAATAAATAGTCAGAAAAGATTTTTCGAGTTTATTTAGAGTTATTATTTTCTTAAATGATAGAGTTCCCACAATATATTCGACCAAACCCAATTTTTTTGAATTTTTATTTTAATATATGAAAAATTTCACATATATATATATATAGATAATATATTTATGTGTTTACTATATATATATTTATATATAAATATTATATAGATATATATATATAATATATATATATATAATCATTATATATATAATATTATATATATATATAATATATATATATATTATATATATATATATATATATATATATATATATAGTATACGAGTCAAAAGTGGTAATAAAAATTTTTTATATTCAGTAGGCATAATTAGTTGGAGATGAGTATACACCTATATATACGATTTTCTTTACTCTAAGAGTAATATACTTTAAGTATAATCTAAGACTTAAAGATTTTATTTGGAACAAATTTTCAAAAAAAAATAAATAAATAAAAATTTTTAATAATTTTGCTTTGGTGAAGCAACTTATTTAAATTTTAGCAATATTACGTCAATTGAATAATCTAATATGTAAAAGATCAATCTCACTAGGGCCACGTATTTATACAAACCCCTCGTAAATAGATTGTATTTAGATCGAGTCCCGCCTAATTCTCTGGAAAATTGAGTTGAGAAGTATGCTGAAGTATTAGAAATAAAATAAATATATCTAAATGTGTTTATTTACCATGTGTGACCAAAAAATTTCAAGTGTTATGATAAAAGTCATAGAGATTATTGTGAGTAACTTATTCTTGATGATATACTTGTTCACAAATGCAAGATTGTTCAGGGAATAGCTACATTGGTATAGTCCGGCGAATGCATAATCTTTTTACTTTATATACTATATTAAAACCTAAAATATTGACCAAGTTACGATACATAAAATATATATATATTATAATATAATATATAAATGTATTCTATTAATATAGAAGAATATTCGTTTAGTTTTATGTATATGTACGATTTTACGAACACCAGAGAGTTGTAAAGATCGAAATCGTTCATCGCGTTTTTAAAAACGGATTTGTTTCAAATACAAGTTGTTGCTTTGTAGTAAAAGATATTATAAATAATTAAATGTCTTTGTAAATAAATATATAGTAATAGTATATTATAATATAGTATATAACAGATTTATGATGTACAATTAAGTAATATATAATAATAGTTATATAATAATATATAATATATATATATAGTTATAAATTATATATATAATATATATTATATATATAATATAATATATATAATTATATACGTATATAATAACGTCAGTCTTTTTATTGAAGATCATAGATATGGGACGAGTTTTTTTATCATCAACTCGAGTATTTTCCATGGTCAAATAATTATAATTTTTTGTAAATGATCAATAACTTAGCCGCGCTAGACAGTTTATTCCTAAGGCCCTAAAAATTTTAAATTATATTTTTTCTTCTCCTTTAAAAATTTGCCGAAAACACTGTTAAGTGCCAGTTGTGTCATTGTCCATTGAACAAGAAATCACATTCGGAGATATCCTGGCCTGTTTAAACCCAGTGAGATTTTGCCATTTCCTGTGCCCTTTGAAAAAACTCTCGGGGGTAAGATAAAAAAGAAGACACTTAATTGTTATTGCTGTTGTGTTTGTTTATGTGGAAATTTAAACATTGAAATATATTAAAAAAAATTGGCATGCCAATAAAAAAAAAAAAAAATAAAAAAAAAATATATAAATTTTTATTAAAACATTCATTAATTTATGCTAATTAATTTAATGATTATTGACAAAAAAATTAATAAATATACAATCAATTATATATAAGATATATTATAATAATATTATTAATATATATTATATATATATATATATATATATATATATACTAATATATATATATTATATATATATATATATATATATATATATATATATATATATATATATAATATACATTTATTAATAATTATTTTTATTTATATATATATAATTATATTATTATATATATATATATATATATATATATATAATATAATATATATATATATATATATATATATATATTATATATATATATATTTATATAATAATATATAATAAGTATATAATATAATATATATATATATATAATTAATTATTATAATTATATATATATATTATATATATATATTATATATATTAATATATATATATAAAATTAATAATATATAATATATATTATATATATATTAATATATATATATATAATATAATTATATATATTAAATATAATTATATATATATATATATATAATAATATACTTTTTTAATATATAATTATTTAAGTATTATATATAATATATATATAATATTATATAATATTAAATATAATATATATTAATATAATATAAATTATAATATATATTATATATAGTATATATAATATATATATATTAATATAATATATATATATATATATATATATAATATGTGAGTAAAATTATGTATTTTTTTCATATTCTATTATTATATTATCTATTATTATGTTATGTCATGGATCCACAGAATTATGGGTACCCCCTATTTTATACCTTAGCGTTAGTACTGAGCTCAACCACCGTACCGCACCCGTTGTATACGGTAGTAGTACTATTAGCAGGGCTGTATAGATTACGCCCTGTATATATTATATAATATATATATATATATTATTTAATATAATATATTTATATATAATAATTATATATTAAATATATTATATATAATGTTATATATTAATATATATATATAAATAATATATAATATTATCATATAATAATATAATATATATATATAATATATATATATAATTAATAATTCCAAGACAGATCCTATAAACACTGTATTCACGTATAAATATTTACATGATCTTGATTACGTGCTATTCACGGTAAAATGTATTTTCTGTACATTTTATAATTTCTGAGTATTGGAAGCATGCACAAAAATTACAATAATACAGATAATAACCTTCGAAATGTTTATTGCACATATTTAAGATAGGAGTGTTAATTCTGGTTAGGAATTGGAAAGTGAGAAATTAATGATTTGAACTAACATT
>JABUQX010120397.1:0-7500 GCA_015478945.1 Trachelipus rathkii | reverse complement strand
TCGTTGTGAAGCTTCCGCAGTGACAATTCCTTAAGAACATCGGGACTAAAATCCGTAACGTTATCTAATTCCTTCGACGTCTTTTGAGGCATAAGAGATTCAACCAACTGAATCCTCAAATACGTATTGTATATCTTTTCTATAAAATTATCAAGAACATCATTCTCAATAGTAAACTTTTCCATCTTAGGTAAAAAATAAATGACGTGAAAAACTAAAGGATATTCGTTGCTATGCGGAAGTGAGAGTAATAAACAAAACCTGTTTACATCATCGGTTTCCATGGTAACGAACCAACACAAATAAGAATAATAAAATGTTACTACTACTTATAATAATAATAATAATAATAATAATAATAATAATAATAATAATAATAATAATAATAATAATAATAATAATAATAATACTGTCATTTGCAATAATAATAATAATAATAATAATAATAATAATAATAATAATAATAATAATAATAATAATAATAATAATAATAATATAAATAATAATAATAATAATAATAATAATAATAATAATAATAATAAGGTAAATTTCCCTATTACCAATGCTATTAAGAGCAGTGAAGCCATTATTCTCAATCATATAAAAAACTATACAACAATATTAAAACTAATAAATGAAACTCACTTGCTCTATGATACGGAGGATAATCCGAAAAAAAGGAACAGCCTAAACACCAGTCCTCTTTCTACATTTGCATACATACATGCAGTGTTTGTAATACTACCAACACATAAGCAAATGTATGCATGAGTATCGAATAGGTAAGTAAAAGGAAATATTGCAAAATATTAATAACACATATACATAGAACACATATAAAGAGTAATTATCAGTTTGTGGAACGGGAGGTGTTGTTGAAAGATCGGGATAACGAGGAAGAAAAATGAACGGTTAATGATGACAATATAATATTATGCATCAATATATACAGACTCAGATAAGAATTTGTAATAATGAGGAGAAGGAAGAAACAATGAGGAAAAGTGGGGCGAAAGAAAAACAAGAATAATGATAAAGTATCCAGTCCAGATGTACGGTGTGACTCCTTAACTGAATACCTCTTCCCCCCTCCAAAAAAAATGTATGTATAGTCAAAGTTAAAAATAAATAAATAAATTATGGAAACGGCACTATAACAATAACAAACTACGTGAAGCCACGTATTTTTGCTGGTCTCTCCAGTTTTAGACGAACGAACGAAACGGCTCGGGTAAAAAAACAATGCGGCCACGTATGTGAAGAGGCCAGAGGTTACTTTTGTATATAGACTTATTCAGAGTACGTGTTACTTTTATGATGAGCAATATCGTAACATTGTGAACGGATACATTCGACCAGCTGTATTCTCAAATATATATTAAATTGTAAAATTCACTTAACCAACATTCTCAAATACGTGTTCTACATATTTTCATAAAATTATCAAGAAAATTAATCTCACAATAAAAGTTTTCCCTCTTCACTAAAAATAAATACCTAAAAAACCTGAATGATATTCGCTGTTATATACTGTAGAAGTAAGCGTAATAAACACAAAATAAAATTGATTTTAAAAAAGTAACAATTTTGGAACAAGTTTTTAAAAGAATATGGGAGAAATTAAGAATACTTAAGACGATATACTAGAACGAGATGCACAATGATTAAAATGAATAAAAAATAAAGATAGAAATTATGGAAAATCTTAAAAACGAGAGTGAGATACTTTTACTGGACTTAAGTCAGTAAAATATACAACAATGGAAAAAGGAAAAGAACTGAATGTAAATTAACTGAGGTTACTGAAAGGAAATTAATGAAAATTCTGAAAGTAAATAGACCATTCATCCACGCTCTACCAGAAAATGAGGTACTTGAAACACAAAAACATGAAAACAAGAAATCAAATACATTATATACTAATCAATTTAAATAATACACAAATAAACAAATATTTTCTCATAAAAAAAAAAAATTAATACGAAGATAAAGTACTAAGGTATTAAATAGAGTAAGTAAACTAAAATTTATATTTTGTTTAATATTTTTATTATTATCACTCTAAATATATTATTCAGCTTTCTGGCAACCTCGCATTGTAATTATAAATAAAATAAAAAGATATAGTAGTTGTAGCTGGTTTCTGCCCTTCCTTAATATATATATATATATATATATATATATATATATATATATATTTATATATACCGCCAAAAAGAAATATATATATATATATATATATATATATATATATATATATATATATATATATATATATATATATATATATATATATATATATATATATATATATATATATACATATATGTACTATGTACCTATATATATATATATATATATATATATATATATATAGATTAATGTTTATTACCGCCAAAATGAAAATAATTGTACTGCGTCAACGTATAGGTATAAAGTTTAACTTACTAGAATTTGTCGATCCAGTAATTGTGTTGTCAGATGGTTCTTCAACAGACAGTTGAGGTTGAGGCTGTCGAACGCGTTCTGCTTTGCATATTTGGTACCTTCCTTCTTATATATATATATATATATATATATATATATATATCTATATATATTAATATATATATATATATATATATATATATATATATATATATATATATATATATATATATATATATATATATATATATATATATATATATATACATATATATATACATATATTTATATATATATATATATATATATATATATATATATATATATATACTATATATATATATATATATATATATATATATATATATATATATATACACTTATCTCTATCTTTTCATATATAAATATATATATATATATATATAAATATATATATATATATATATATATTTAATTTTAAAAAATCTTTAATTACTCAAATAATAAATGCTAATTAATTATCTTAATTTATTAATTGAAAATTAAAGAGGGTGATACTAGTAAAACTGTCGTTTGTGTGATTCTGGGACAGGCTAACCATATTATTATTAGGCAAAAACGGGACATTGGGATGGCAAAAACGAGACGGAGGTTATGTAATATTTTGTATTCATGAAAGAGTAGGGCAATAAAAAAAAATTGAATTTTATAAACATATTCTTCAGTGACAGGACCCAAAATATAAAAATTTCGGTAGATGTAAAGAGAGACATCATTTCACCACGATCTTACCATAAATATTTATCTGATGAAGTCATCTTATGCAGCAAATTTTAATATTTTAACACCTTATCATTAAAATTCTCATATTCCAAGATGTACAATTTTGTCTTATAACTAGCATATCCCTCATTGAATCAACGCTAATCTAGATTTATACTATGTCCACATACTCTTCATAACATAAAATTTTCTCTCAACAGGTGCTGTAATCCCTTGAAGACAAAATATAAACTCTGTAATATTAGAAAATCTTGAAATTCTTGAAAATCTAGGTGTTTATGCTCATTTGAGATAAAAAAAATTTGTACTCATCTATCAAACAGGAATGTTTTCTTTATTCTAAATAGTAAATATCCAACTGACTTACAAACAAATATAGTTGCTTAAGAGATTCCACCAATAAAATACGCGACTTTCTTCTCTTTCTGTTCTTGTGAAGAGTTCCCCATTACTATATTTACATTTTTCTTTCCTTTCAGGTGTCTTCTTTAGTGGCACACGAACTCTTTAATGTTTAGTAAACTACACTTTTATTTGTTGACACACTATAAGCTGGTTTTATAGAAATTCTCAACTACCTCAAAAATATCAATCTCATTAATTTCTTATAAATCTATTAATTTTTTTTTTTTTTACATAAAATAGGAAAAATTGACATTTTTATTAAAATGACGGTACGTCACTGAGAAATAGGAAAAAAACAGTACTGTCCCGTTCAAGAGGGTTACGTATAGTCAGCCAATTCTGGAAATATATACCTACAAAGAGAACCCCCTAAGAAAACTGAAAAATATTATAGCACCTTGATCAACTTGAAAGAAACATAAATTTTTTTTTTTAATAGTACATTGATAAACTAGAGAGAAACATAAAATTGCTTTTTTATAAAATAAAAGAGCGTTCATAGGACCTATACCCAAATAGCCGACAGGAAAATGGGTATATATATAATAATAAAAAAAAATCTGGTTATTTAGGCTTTCTCTAACAAATCCAACAAAACTTAACTTGACCTACCCTAACCTAACCTAACCTAACCTAACCTATCCTAACGCCTGTGGCGGGCTCTACAAGAAATTTTTTTTGATGTTGTTTCAACCCATTTTCCTTTCAAGCATTTGGGTTAGTCCCCTGTCCGTATTATCAAGAGCAAAAACGGTAGAAAAATGAAAATATGATAAAATAGAAGCTGTAGATAGTGATCCGTGTCTTGCATACCATCAACCTTTACGCCTCTGTTAGAAAATGACACATTCAGCTTGCACTGTTAGAGCTAACTGAAGTAAGGTATGGAACATTAATCATAGAAAAAGTACCGAAATTCATTTTAAAATAGATAACCAGTTATTTTCCTTTGTAGCATAAAAGGGATTACTTAGTCAACTATGTTCACAGTATAATGTTCCATAATGGAGGTACTTTTCAGAAAAGTTCATTGAAACTATAAATAGAAGAGTTGCTATTAAGAAGTCCACAACAATAAACAAGAAAAGAAATAATATTTATTAAAAATATATATATATATATATATATATATATATATATATATATATATATATATATATATATATATATATATATATATTTTAAAATAGATATATATATGTATAAACTAACCGACATCGACAATTTGCGATCAATAATTTTGACTGTATCGCTCATAATAACGACTTCGTGAAGTTCTGCACTACTGTCACCTGAAAAATAAAAGATCTATTATAAAACTAGCCTTTCAAAATATTTCCTACTCTGTAACAACTTAGTAAGAGCAAAAGAAAACTTTTAAATTAAACTACGGTGTTTTAAATTAATTTAAATCTGCAATTAGTCAAATATCTGAATTCGTATCTGTAAAAAGTTCTTTAGATATCCACATCCATACTTGTATTTGCCTACTTTATACTAAAAATCTGCATCTTTTGATAATTATAATATCACATCCAATATACCCTAATAATATAAGTTTTAACAACCTAATAACTATACCCTAGAATAGGGCAACGCCCGGGAGGTGGGGAAAAAATACTTTATTTATAATTTGTATATCATGCTTTTAAATTATATGGTATTTTATATCGCTATTAAAACAGTAATATATATTTATTATATTTAATTATATAACATTATTAAATATTCTATATTTAATACTTTATATAATAAAATGTTATAAAATTCTATATTATAACATTTTATTAAAATTTTTTATAAATTGTTATAAAATTCTATATTTCTATATTTATTCTATATTTTATAATATTCTATATTTGCAAATATTTCATATTCTATATTTACTAATATTTCAAAATATTCTATCTTGACTAACCATTGTTAACAGAACTTTTACTGCTGTTAGTCCACCCATCAAAAGCTTGCCAAACTTTTTCCAAAACTGACCCTTGATCACGTTCGTCAACTCCTTCTTCACTTCCCTGAAGAGCAATTAAAATTTGACATAATTGTAGCATACATTTAAGAAAAAATTTGTTGTATGTTTTTGCTATTGTTATTGCAGTTATTATTATTATTATTATTATTATTATTATTATTATTATTATTATTATTATTATTATTATTTTATTATTATTATTATTATTATTATTATTATTATTATTATTATTATTATTATTATTATTATTATTATTATTATTATTATTATTATTATTATTATTATTATTATTATTATTATTATTAAAGACAGCAATAACAATAAATTTAAATAGTCTTAAACGATTGAGCTCTAGTGCCTTGGGCAGTATCATAGAAGGCGATGGTGATGGCAAAGCGGCACTTATCCACTTCAATAAGGTGACCTAAACATCGCATAGTAGTAAAAAAAGCTATTTTGTCTGGTATTTTAAATTAACACAATTTAATTTCTTATTAATTTGTTGGCCCACGGACTCTATATATATATATATATATATATATATATATATATATATATATATATATATATATATATATATATATATATATATATATATATATATACTTTATATAACTGCTATATATATATATATATATATATATATATATATATATATATATATATATATATATATATATATATATATATATATATATATATATATATATATATAATATATATATATATATATATATATATATATATATATATATATATATATATATATATATATATATATATATATATATATATATATATATATATATATATATATATATATATATATATTTCTACAAATACATCAACAATAACATAATATAAACATATATATACTATATATATATATATAATAATATATATATATATATATATATATATATATATATATATAATATAATAATATATATATAATAATATATAATAACCAATATATATAATAACTTAATAATATATATATATATATAACCTAATGTAATAAGATCCGTCATCGAAGTGGAGACTGGGGGTGAAAGTGCCTGCCTTGTTGGTTCAGAATCAATGGTTGGATTCTGGTGATGCGGGCTCGACCACCTGGAGTAATGGTTTGTCAGATGTACGCCAGAGTGGAAATGCAAGAATTTTTACAAATTAGTAGTATGAGGGTGTATATGAAGGTAGGAGAGTTGCAATTACTCAGATATATATATACTGTAATATATATATATATATATATATATATATATATATATATATATATATATATATATATATATATATATATATACTAAGTGTTGTGAACCTTATAGATATATATATATATATATATATATATATATATATATATATATATATATATATCTCATCATCATCATCATCATCATCATCATCATCATCATCATGCGCAAACATGAATCTAAGGCAGTATAGGTATTTCTAGTAATGTATATATATATATATATATATATATATATATATATATATATATATATATATATATATATATATATATATATATATATATATATATATATATATATATATATATATATATATATATATATATATATATATATATTCTCAACACGGCAAGTTGTTGAAGAAAATAGTAATAACTGGTAGCCAAATTGAAGCTAATATTGTTAGGAAATATTTGAAATGTTTACTAGAATAAGGAAACCATGGGAATGATCTTTTCATATATTAATATTTAAGTCCAGTTTGCATTGAGTCTTGATGCTTTTGTTAGGCAAAAAATTAGAATTTAGATATATATATATAATATATATATATATATATATATATATATATATATATATATATATATTTATATATATATATATATATATATATATATATATATATATATATATATATATATATATATATATGCTAACAAATAATGT
>JABUQX010120396.1:0-2500 GCA_015478945.1 Trachelipus rathkii | reverse complement strand
CAACGAAAACTATAGCCCATCTTTAAACAAGAATAAATGAGTTAACATTAAACAAAGCGACCACACCACTTACCATCCAGTAAAGTAACTAACAATTCATCCAAAAAAACGTAACTTATTCACAACTTTCAAGCATGTCTAACAACAATGTTAATTTTAACAGTAACATGTAATATTAACGAAAAAATCTACTATCGCATGGTTATTATCATACAGACCAGCGAAAGTAGCCTACATAACAAACAACCAGACGGAATAAATAGCCAGTCAATTAACGAACTTAGCCAATAAAGCGAACATAAGAGGGAAGTAAAACAACAAGTTTTCATTTATATAACATATAATTTTCATTGAAAAGAATGTTATATAAAATACATAAAAAACAATATAAATAAACAAAAAAAAATATAAGTTTATTTAAATATATTAATCATCATAATCAGAGAACATAGGATCAAAGTTGGGTACTTCTAACTATCTCTCTAGAAGATAATCAATATCTTTTAAAAGATGTAAGCATAAAGCCTTCAGCAACACTAAACCATTTTTCGATATATTTTGATTCAGCAGCACTCATTCTCTCATACCAGAGAGAAGTAAACTTATCCAGGCTGATAGTTATTAATGCACTCCTGTACACTGTATTATAACGGAAACCCCATGTTCGGTGGTTAAATATCATAGGATTTACACCATGTGCTATTATGTATTATTCATCAAGTATGTCAACATCGTTAAGAGTGCGATGTTAATTCGTTTTTTATTTAAAGCAATGCTGTAATAATTTCAGATGTTCGAACTGTGTAACCCCTATACACGTACGCATGAAGGTCACACAATCGATGGGTGTTCCAATAGTTGCGTACATCAAGGTTTTAATATTGTCACACGACGACGAGCACAACGTCATTCTATTAGAGCCTCTCATCACTCACACCCTTATAGATATTCTAATTACTCATCGATCCATGGGATAACATACCCTATCTCTAGCCATGCCAGCAGCGATGTCGATAATCTTGATGAATCCATCAGCACCAACGAATAAAGGTCTTATGACTCTCTTGCAGAATACAAGCAATGTATCGGTATCCATCAGCGTTGTACGATAAAATTTTATGACACAACGTGGGAATAACGAAAGCTCCTCCTGAATATATCAAAACACGGATGTGAGATCGGGAATTTCATCGTAATCAGTACAGCAAAAAATATCCTACTGAAGAAATCGTATGCCGTAAACAAACCCCTTATAGGTAATGCAGATTCTTTCTTCAACAACAGAAGAAGTAAACAAGAGAATAATACGATACGAACGAACCACTATCAGTTCATAAAAGGGTATATATTCTCGTAGACAACAATAACAACAACAACAACAACAACAACAACAACAACAACAATCAACAACAAACACAACAACATACAACAACAACAACAACAACAAAACAACAATCAATAACATAGTACAAAAAATAAGTTCTTTATATACCAACCAACGAATATAATTGCTAAACTAACATGTTTTCACATATAAAGCGAACAAGCAATTACCAGAACTAAGGAATATAAGCACAATGACAAAACGAAACACAACCTTACGCTAGAATAAACAACTAACATTAACAAAGTTCACACTTAACAGCAACAGTAAAATACCTAGCACAGCATACAAAACGTAACCTATTTCTACTTTTTTCAAGCAATATCTCTAACATACCAAGTTAATTTTACATTAACAACTGATTTACGTACATTTAGACTATCATTCGATATACAAACAATAGCGCAAAATGAGTTCATTTATATACTAACATGAATATATGCTAACATAACATGGTTTTCATATTAATATGCTAACATAGCATCATATGAACTTAAGAAAATAAATGTACAACGAAAACAGACTAACACAACTTAAGCAAGAATAAAGTGTTAACATTAACAAAGCTCCACGACTTAACACCTTAAAGTAACTAAACATTGCATTACAAAACGAAACCTATCATACTTTTTCCAAGCATATCGCTAAACATATTAACTTTAATTTTACATTGACATAGTAATACTTTAACAATATTATCATAATTCGACCAATTATCATAACAAAATATCGAGTATGCAACCTCAAAAATTTAGCAAAACATAACACAAAAGTAAGTTCTTTATATACTAACCACGAATATATGCCTAACCAACAAAGCTTTAGCGTCAATAAAGCTACCATATCATAATCTGAAAACTAATAATATAATGTACAAAGGCAAACTAGGCCCATCTTAAGAAAATTCAAGCTAACTCCTGAAAATTCCCTACTTGTACAAACCGCGAAATAAAGTTATGCTATTCAGCTTCAACACGAATAACTCGTGAAGTAGAGAATGTTAACTGAATAAGATATAACGTTCACATCTTTTACAGAAATATCCTAGCATTGAATACACGAATTAAAGCCGCAACAATCATCTAACAAAAATCTACAATCTTGGAAAACAATAAT
>JABUQX010120395.1:7500-10097 GCA_015478945.1 Trachelipus rathkii | reverse complement strand
GAATTATCCTAACTAGGACAAAACTAGATGAAGGGGCTAAATTCATATATAAACCACAATATTTATCGAAAATTGAATAAAAAAAACGAATCAAAACACTAGAGCCTTTTTACTAATCATCTGAGAGGGAAGAAGGGTAGCCGAAGCCATTACATGTGGAATCCTAACGGTTTGTCCAGAAGGCTTAAACACAAATATAATACCTATGTAAATCACTAAAAATACCATCTAAAAAAGTGAAAATTGACGTTTCTCTCCCTGATCAATAAAAAAAAAAGTATCTAAGGGAGCCTACTGGAATTTGGCACGTCACTTCCATGAGAGTGATGATGCCCTAAAAAAGGGAATTTGAAATCTGTCTGAAGGACATATCTCGTCAAAAAATTTCTTGTTACTCTAATACTACATTTTTAAATGAATCTCGTGGAATCTTTCAACGATGGAACTCGGAGACGGAAGTTTAATTGGACGGAATTCTTTATGCAAGCAGTATGATTAAATAGAGTGAAGCTGTGATCGATATCTCACCTTTTATACCAACGGAGAGGTTGACAAGGCGGTTGACAACGAGTAATTAATTGAAAAAACATTAATTTGAATAAAAAAATGCTAAAATTATAAATTTAATGCCAAAAGATAGCAAAGTTAAAACTATATATTACATAAATAATTCGTTAAATAAATTAATGTAGATTTTTCATAAAAATCATTAAAAGTTCACAATAGCAACCTTTAGCAACGAGCACCTGTTTAATACATGTGATTTTAATTCTCATAGGGAATTAACTAATAAATTTAACTTTTTAATTAGATATTATTATCCATTAAGATAATATTCAAAAGATTCAGTAAATCATCCTGATCATTTTGATGTTAAATTTGAATTTGTAGGGCAAATATAAGCTAAAATATTGAAATTTTAAACTAGAAGAAGTGAAAGGTCAAGTTATGACCTCAAAATTTGACCTTCTCGTTCCGAGAGGTCAATTTAAACAATAAAGATGGAAGATTGATATGTGAAGAGTATATTAACAATTTTCCTCCTCCCAAAGTCAACTCAAACTGATGAATTTTGAAGTGGAGCAAATTTTCTAAAATGCAATTTTATTTCAAAAATTAGAAGCCTAGTTTAACCCGTGAGTTAACATGCTTCTAATTAGGGAACTATAGCTTTGATTAATTTCAAAGTTTAACAAAATATAGCCCCATCTTCCTAGCACAGCTAAGGAAAATTTGAGACCTTAAAACTTTGGCAAAGAAAAGATAAACGTATGCCGGTTAAAGTATATCAATTTTTGTTTCTTAAATTTAAAAACAGAAAGTTCTGCATATATATATATATATATAAATATATATATATAATATTATATATAATATATATATATTATATATATATATACATTATTTTATTATAAAATTTGATATGCAATATATAAATCCAAATTGATTTAATATATAATATATATATAATATAAATATATAAAATATATATATATATTATATATATATAATATAATATATTATATATATATATTATATATATATATATATAATATATTATTAATATATATATATAATATTATAATATAATAATATAATATATTTATGAAAAAAATTATATATAATATATATATATATATATATATTGAAATTTACATAATTTTTTTATGAAATTTGGTACATTTGTAATTCGGGATGTAAATAAAGAAAAAATGCAAGAAATTTTCTTCAAATGTAAAAGGGGGGCTCCAGCCCCTAACCCCATTTTTAAGGGCTACAGGTAACCCAGAGGTCTCAAACTCGAGACTTTTACTATTTTATAGTAGAGGGATCAAATATTGTAATTTTCAAAGTGTGATAACCCATTTATGAAGCTACTTACTTCAATATTTTACAGGTTACTTTGGGTTTTCATACGACCTGATACACAGACTAGAGAATTTATACTAATAAATTTTATTTTTTATATATAAATTGATTATTAAAATTTATTATTTACTAGAAATAATAAGAAAATGATGACCAATGCAATCACGACTCCCTCAAAAACAATTTCAGACCAACCACTCGCGAATACAATCATTTGTACCCATTATAAATACTGGCCACAAAGTGGCAGATGGAGTAATTGTAAATAAATTACGACAATAACATATAAATCTGCAACATATTTTTTTAGGAATTGAAATTGAATCAAGAAATGATGGTTCAAAAAAATTAGTCAGTCATGCTATACTAAAAGAATACTAAAGGAATTTGGTAGGAAAATTGCAATGCAGTGCCAACACCTATTTTAAAGGATAATGCTTTACACATTGACATTGAGCTAGGGAGAGTTTCCACTTACAGATCCAGCAATAGGAGCTCTTCTTAATCTAGCACAGCAACAAACCAGATAATTGCATTTACTGTTAAATTATTTGCCAGAAGTGTAAGAAAATTCCAGCAATAGAAAATGTTACAAAGTTAAAGAGTGTTTCAATACATGAAAGGTACACAAAAAGAAAGGTATTATTTAAAAATGGATTCTTAACAAGATCATTTCGAAGGGTACAGCTGATGGCAATTCATGCTGGGATTAAGAACAGGGCATTCAA
>JABUQX010120395.1:0-2500 GCA_015478945.1 Trachelipus rathkii | reverse complement strand
GAGCTACGTCATCTAAGTATAAACATATAAAAAATTGAAACTACGTTGCCAATGTCTCAATTTTATTGAGATATTGAAGTCCTTCTTGATAAAAACCTGGGGAAAACTTAGAACAACCAATGCAGCGGCGTGTTCAGGAAGACATTAAGCGGATTCCAAATTTTATATAAGTCATGTGGCATTGATCGAAATTAGGACCTGTAATGTCATTCGTAAGGCTGAACATAATAAATACCAAAAATATATTACCAATATCTCAATTTTTAAGATTTTGTAGTCTCAATTACTAAAAATCTAGGGAAAACTAAGAAAAAACCGAGCCAGCATCGTATTCAGCAACATAGGTTCCAAATATTATAAATTAATTGTGGCATGATCGAAATTTAGAGCTATGCGCATATAATAAAAATATAAAATATTGAAAATACGTTGCTAATATCTCAATGTTATTGAGATTTTGAAGTCCTTCTTGATTGAAACCTGGGGAAAACTAAGGAAAACGAATGCAACCAGAGTGTTCAGCAAACATTAGGGATTCCAAATATTATATAGTCATTGTGGGCATGATCGAACTTTAGGAGGTATGGTCATCGAAGAATCAACATAAAATTCCAAAAATATATTGTCACTAACTCAATTTTATTGAGATTTTGGAGTCTCAATTACTAAAAACCTAGGGAAAACTTAGAAAAACCGATTGCCAGCTCGTATCTTCAGCAAACATTAGTTCCAGAATATTAATAGTAATTGTGGCATGATTCTAATTTTAGGCCTATGGTCATTCTAAGTATAAACATATAAAATATTGAAAATACGTTGCTAATATCTCAATGTTATTGAGATTTTGAAATCCTTCTTGATAAAAACCTAGGGAAAACTAAGAAAAACCAATACCATCAGAGTGTTCAGCAAACATTAGGGATTCCAAATTTTATATAGTCATTGTGGGCATGATAGAACTTTAGGATGGTCATCGAAGAATCAACATAAAATTCCAAAAATTATATTGTCACTAACTCAATTTAGTGAGATTTTGGCAGTCTCCAGTTACTAAAAACCTATGGGACTAAGGAAAAAACCGATTGCCAGCATCGTATTCAGCAAACATTTAGGGATTCCAAATATTATATATTCATTGTGGGCATGATCGAATTTTATGAGCTACGGTTCATCTAGTATAAAGCATATAAAATATTGAAAAATACGTTGCTAATATCTCAATGTTATGAGGATTTGAAAAATCCGTCCTTATAAAAACCTAGGAGAACTAAGAAACCAATACCATCAGAGATGTTCAGCAAAACATTAGGGATTCCAGAATAATTATATATCATTGTGGGCATGAATCGAACTTGTAGGAGTATGGGTTCATCGAAGAAGTCAACTATAAACTAAACAAAATTATATTGCCACCTAACTCAATTTTATTGAGATTTTGAGTCTCTATACTTAAAAACTAGGAAAAACTAAGAAAAACAATAAAGAATTGTAATCAGCAAACATTAGGGATTCCAAAATATTATATAAGTAATTGTGGCATACAATTTTAGGAGCTATGTCATCTAGTATAAACATAAAAATATTGAAAATACGTTTGCTATATCTCAATGTTATTAGATTTTGAAATCCTCTGATAAAAACCAGGAAAAACAAGAAAACCAATACCTCAGAGTGTTCAGCAACATCTAGGATCCATATATATATAGTCATTGTGGGCATGATCGAACTTTAAGAGTATGGTCATCGAAGAATCAACTTATAAAATACCAAAAATATTGCCACTAACTCAATTTTATTGAGATTTGATCTCTATCTAAAAACCTAGGGAAACTAAAAAACCCGATGCCAGCATCATCAGCAAACATTAGGATTCCAAATATATAAGTAATTGTGGGGCATGATCGAATTTTAGGAGCTACGGTCATCTAAGTATAAACATATAAAATATTGAAAATACGTTGCCAATATCTCAATTTTATTGAGATTTTGAAGTCCTTCTTGATAAAAACCTGGGGAAAACTAAGAACAACCAATGCCAGCGGCGTGTTCAGCAAACATTAGGGATTCCAAATTTTATATAGTCATTGTGGGCATGATCGAAATTTAGGAGGTAAGGTCATCGAAGGATGAACATATAAAATACCAAAAATATATTACCAATATCTCAATTTTATTAAGATTTTGAAGTCTCTATTACTAAAAACCTAGGAAAAACTAAGAAAAAAAGATGCCAGCATTGTAATCAGCAAACATTAGGGATTCCAAATATTATATAGTAATTGTGGGCATGATCGAATTTTAGGAGCTATGGTCATATAAATATAAAATATTGAAAATACGTTGCTAATATCTCAATGTTATTGAGATTTTGAAGTCCTTCTTGATTAAAACCTGGGGAAAACTAAGGAAAACGAATGCCATCAGAGTGTTCAGCAAACATTAGGGATTCCAAATATTATATAGTCATTGTGGGCATGATCGAACTTTAGGAGGTATGGTC
>JABUQX010120394.1:10000-16330 GCA_015478945.1 Trachelipus rathkii | reverse complement strand
ATATATATATATATATATATATATATATATATATATAAAAAAAAAAGAGAAAATTATATAATCATTTATTATTTTAAAATTAAACAGCTTTCATGTTTTGAATTGTTTATGTATTAAGACGTTACATAGGGATGATACTCGTTTGCAAAAGCGAAAAGAAAATGTTTTTATAAGGAGTTCAATTCCCTTATCCAAATAGCTAATGGACGGAATTGGCTTACAAATAAATATAAGCAATTTCATTTTACTTTAGAGAAAACACATTTGCTTTATTAACTATGAATATAATTCCCTACAATTTCACGTATTCGTTCATATATATATATATATATATATATATATATATATATATATATATATATATATATATATATATATATATATATATATATATATATATATAGTTATGGTTATATATATATATATATATATATATATATATAAGATGAATAATGAGAGGTGGTGTTATCATCATATGAATGGATAGGTAATGAAGTGAGATATAGAAAGTCAATAATTAAAATTACAAAACGAGTTGGGGGGTGTCCTAAAAATATTTGAGGAGCACCATTATTGATAAATTTAAATAATTAAAGATGGCAGCCTGTAACAAATACTGTATATAGATCAGTGTTTTACAAGCTGTGGATAGGGACCCCCAGGGAGGGCACGAAGAAATTCAAGGGGGGTGAAGAGTCTCGAGTCATAAAGCATCTATACTGGTGACAGATAAATAAACGAAAGAAAATAACATTTCTTCTAAATTTTATTCTAAAATTTTCAAAATAAACATAAAATCAATGAGATGGTTGTGACTGTTGCTCTTTAACTAATTCCTAGAATCGTGGTTTTATGTTTGAGACGCAAAAAATCAAATCATCCTCCAAGTGTAGTCTAATTTTCTTCTTAGTTTTTATTTCCACCATTGAAGAGAATGTTAGTTCACACAGGTATGATATGGCGAATGGTATCAAACGTTTCAGAGCTTCTCTTGCAAGCTCAGGGTATTCTTTCTTTCTTTTTATCCAAAAAACGTCAATCTTCTGCTAATGAAATTCCGTTTTAAACATTTCGTCAGCAGCAAGTTCTATAAGATTTTTTTCTTGTTTGTGGGGAGATTAACCAGTTCAATGACATATCCAGAAAAGGATTAAGTATTCATCTTATCGCCAATTTGAGATTCATTTTCCGGAAAGTAACTCAATAGTTGTTCTTTAAAAATTTGCAAGCCCACAACCATTCAAGGAGTGGAATCTCTAACGGCCAGCGATTTATCATCAGTCGAAATCTCTTCGATAATCTTGTGAACACAAGGATGACTCAAACATTATTTTTTCTATAGACGTTGACCATAAACTAATTTTTGCAATAAATCCATTGATTTTATCCTTGGCTGTTAGAATGTTTTCTACTCATACCTAGAAGACTCTTGTTTAAAATATTTAGGTGGTCAAGGTACAGAAAGTGTGTAAAGCTTAGAGATTAAAGCTTTCTACCAGATCCTATCGAAAGCTTACGAAATGTCCAGCACCATAGCAAAAGTTTCACCAAAATACCGAAGTGCAAAAGAACAAGGGTCAGAAACAAGGAAAAGAAAAAGATAATTTAAGAGCATTTCTTATATGGAACCCTTACTGGTGACCTCAAATAAGAGAAGAAGAAGTAAAATGTTTCCAAATCTTCTTACAGTATTTATGATAGATTTAAAAACTTTGGAATGATAGAGGTTAAACATAAAGACTTTATTTAGAGGGTTGACAGGGCGTTCCTCTTCTACGAAACAGTTTGAATAAGTACTTGCTTCCAGCAGGAAGCAAAGGTAGATTATGATAGTCATAGACGGAATAGTTAGCCAAGAAAAGGTGCAAGCTCACAAGTATAAGGCTTGACATTATATATATATATATATATATATATATATATATATATATATATATATATATATACTATATATATATATATATATATATATATATATATATATATATATATATATATGCTGCTGTATATATATGTGTGTGTGTGTGTGTGTGTGTGTATTGTGTCTGTGTGTGAGCATATTGTGTGTGTATGGCTTTTTTAAATGTCTAAATAAGGGCAAAACAAAAAAAATATATTTTGATGTTTTTCTCTTTTAAAACTGCAGTTATGGTGTGAAACTGTAATTTGCTTTTCCAATATTCAACGAGTTAAAGACTATATATATATATATATATATATATATATATATATATGTATATATATATATATATATATATATATATATATACTATATATATATATATATATATATATATATATATATATATATATATATATATATATATATATATATATATATGCGATATATATAACTATATATATATATATATATACTATATATATATATATATAAAGTTTGCTAAAATCTTTGTTTTCCTTTTTCATCGCACTCCCTTATTTCTCCTCAAGCTATCCACACTCTATAATATCTTTATTAGAGAGGAAATACTTAATAACTAAACTCAATGCGTAATATATATATATATATATATATATATATATATATATATATATATATATATATATATATATATATATATATATATATATATATATATATATATATATATATATATATATATTTCTCTTTTTTTTATATATATATATATGTAGCACTCCATTATAACTTTGTAAACATTTTAATTTATGTTCGTACTTATGCTAAGATTTGCGCGAGCAAAATTTTAGCATAAGTCAAAGTGAAATACTATATAAACCCGTCATTTTGAGATACTCTTCAGTCAGATAGTCAGTCAGATCAAATTATTAAGAATCAAAAGAAAATCTCACTCAAGATACTCTCTTCAGAAATCCTCCCGGCAAGAGCGATAAACTTCAAGGAAAAGGCTGCGACTTGAATTTCGATCACAAATTTTCGCACTAAACGAAGAGTCTGAGGCAAGTTCGAAAAACGCACTGGAAAAGGCTGCGACTTGCAATTCGCCTACAGAGAGTATCTCAACAGAAGGGACTTATTACTTTACTTTTATTGAATATCTCTTCTATGTTGAATAAAAATATCATTTCAAATATGGATTTTTAAATTACCATCCTCTTATATAGGGTGCTTGCTCTTAAAGAAGCCACCAATTTAGCAAGTCGTACCCTATATAATTGGTGAACCCGGAGTAGAACACCCAGAACTTCAATCAATGCCTTCTGATTACTAAAGAAAAACACCAAAAAAAAAAAAAAAAAAAATGAAGAAAAGAAAAAACTACAATAATACTAAAAATCCCAATCAGAACACTCGGAGAAAATGACTCAAGCAAATGAACATTATCAATACGAACTTCAATTTTCATTTCTAATTTTGGATTATGGTCTTCATCTTTTCACAACTCTCACAGTTCGAGGATTCATTGTCAGACATAGCAAACTTCCTTTACGGTATGGATTTCTTTCATCATTCAAGTTTGGATTATGGGCAGAAACTCATTTTAGATTCCACTACGAACTTGATTCCTTTTCGAATTCTAAATGGTTCTGTGACCGCTCCCTTTTATGTATGAAGAAATTTTTCAAATAAAGGACCTAAATTTCAAGCAATTTCGCCTCTACATATGTAACTTCCTTTATGGTATGGATTTCTTTCATCATTTTAAGTTTGGATTATGGGCAGAAATTCATTTTTGAATTCCACTACGAACTTTGATTCCTTTTCGAATTCTAAATGGTTCTGTGACCTCTCCCTTTTATGTATGAAGAAATTTTTCAAATAAAGAACCTAAACTTCAAGCAACTTCGTCTCTACATATGTCAAGCAATGTTTCTCTCGTAACTACAACTTTGAAAACTACGTGCGCATTGGTCAAATCATGGATACGTTAGAAACGTCTTATACTGGACCTTTCCTTGGATTTAATGGTTCGATCAATGTGGCCTATTTAACTTGTGAATAATTCAATTGTTTCATATCAATAATTATTATGTATTAACATTTTTGTACTTTTATGCATTTAAATGTTTGTATGTTTGTTTATATCTAACGGATATAACCAAATATGCTTGTGTTTAAATGCACTTTTTATTTTCTGTATATATAACATTATTGTATTTATATGTATTCAAATACTTGTATATATGTTTAGATCTTCGGATGTAACCAGTTATGCTCGTATTTGAATATTCTTCAAATTTCATGTATACTATTTTTGCCTTCATATGTTTGTATGTTTACTTATGTCTTCGGACATAATTAAATATGCTTGCATTTGAAAGTACTTTAATTTTATGTATTTTAGTTATTATTTCTTGTATAATTATTATAACATACTTTCTCACTCCGTGTTTAGCGCAGGAAGTAATGTAGCACTCCATTATAACTTTGTAAAAAAAATTTAATTTATGTTCGTACTTATGCTAAGATTTGCGCGAGCAAAATTTTAGCATAAGTCAAAGTGAAATACTATATAAACCCGTCATTTTGAGATACTCTTCAGTCAGATCAAATTATTAAGAATCAGAAGAAAATCTCACTCAAGATACTCTCTCCAGAAATCCTCCCGGCAAGAGCGATAAACTTCAAGGAAAAGGCTGCGACTTGAATTTCGATCACAAATTTTCGCCGCTAAACGAAGAGTCTGAGGCAAGTTCGAAAAACGCACTGGAAAAGGCTGCGACTTGCAATTCGCCTACAAAGAGTATCTCAACAGAAGGGACTTTTATTACTTTACTTTTATTGAATATCTCTTCTATGTTGAATAAAAATATCATTTCAAATATGGATTTCTAAATTACCATCCTCTTATATAGGGTGCTTGCACACAAAAAAACCACCAATTTAGCAAGTCATTACCCTATATATATATATATATATATATATATATATATATATATATATATATATATATATATATATATATATATATATATATATATATATATATATATATATATATATATATATATATATATATAAACGTTTTTGACACTTTAGTGTTGAAGACTGATGGACTTGCTGTCGTACTCCTTTGATTTCCAATGGAATGACTATAATGACTACTGTTTCGGTGGGAGGAATCCCTCGGGGTGCACCAGAGGGCATAACCGTGGTTGATTTTCTCTGGTAAGGAGATATACATTCCATATTTTCCCCTTCAACTAAAATTAATAAACCTTGATTTAAAACACTGTCTGTTCTCGTGTCTTTCGCCTCATTAACGCTTCCTTCAGGTATTGTCGCCGTCTTCAAACTTTAAAAAAAAAATCATGTAACTTATATTTCATTCTGGAATCGTTCAAAATCTATTCTCGGTGACACTAAAAAAAACTCTTTTTCACCTTAGAAAAGGTAATAATTTTTGAGATTCCTCTTTCTCCACGTCCTTGACAGAATTTTGTAAAAATTGTCAACACAAACTGTGCTTCTTCCTCTTTCCTTACATTAGAATCTTCCAACTGAACAACTGCCATTTTGCAATATGATAAAGCTGAACTCTTTGCTCAAACGTTTGCCTCTAATTCCACCTTACACGATCCCGATGCTGCTCTTCCTTCTCCACCCCTTAACTCATTTATGATTAACATTGCAACTTATTCTAAATACATAATTTCAGCTCATCTTAGCTTTACACTAAGAAGACGTACGACCCTGATGGTATTACTCCTGTGATTCTAAAAGTTCTATTAGAGAGAGAGAGAGAGAGAGAGAGAGAGAGAGAGAGAGAGAGAGAGAGAGAGAGAGAGAGAGAGAGAGAGAGAGAGAGAGAGAGAGAGAGAGAGAGAGAGAGAGAGAGAGAGAGAGAGAGAGAGAGAGAGAGAGAGAGACCGTAATTAATATGTTGCATGTGCTAAGATAGTATGCTAAGCCAGGGTAGGTCTGGTTATCATAAAATTATTTACATAAAGAGTTAGTACTTATGTTATAAATGTTTTAAAATGAAAACTTGTTTTATATTTTCCTGATAATCCTATGTTCCATATACGATATTTTATACAGTGAGGTTATTTTCACGTAAAGTTTATACAAAATGTTTTCATATGACTTTAATCGCTTAATCAATGGATCACTGGTGATAGGGAGGGGTGAGGTGGGTGTTTGATTGATTAGAGTTTGATCTATTGATCTATTGATTAATTGATATTTTTAATAAAAAGAATACATATTTAGTAAAAGCATAAAATATTTTTAATAATTTTATGTAATGCAAGTACAAAAATCATATTTTTTAAGCTGTTATACATATAATAAAGGTTAAATATGACTATGATCGCTTAATCAATGGATCACAGGTGATAGGGAGGGGGTGGGGCATGTGGTTGAATAGAATTTGATCTATTGATTTA
>JABUQX010120393.1:5000-14453 GCA_015478945.1 Trachelipus rathkii | reverse complement strand
ATATCAGAGGTATAGTATATTATATAATATTAATATATATATATATTATACTATATTTATATTATACTGTAATACTTGATATGATATATATATATATATATTATATATATATATATATATATATACTATAATATATATATATATATATATATATATGATTAAAAATATAAATAAAGAAAAGACGGAAGGTGATGAAGATCTCTAGAGAAAGAGAGAGGTGCTTGACATCGTGATAGAGGGGAAAAGGTTATAGGAAGGAAAAATTTAAGTACGTTTTTATCTGTAAACGTTGATGGAGAAATGGCCGGAGAGATTGAGGATGAGAATAAACAGTTTTCGAGGTTGTGGATACAGCTAATGGAAGGCTGAAAAAACAGTGCAATGTAACCGATAAGGATGTTAAGTGAGTTTGTATTATTAACGACATAATACTAAAGACTCATACTCTCGTATATGTGGAGTGGGAAGCTTGACCCTTACCACCAGGAACAAAAAGCAAGATTTTGCAGAATGAAAATGATGAAGTGCTAGAGATCTGAATAGCGGAGTGACGAAGAGTAGCGATAGAAGCATAAATCGGAAATTAGGCGAGCTTGGAATAGAGCCCATTGTTTGGTTGATAGAGAAGAGAAATAACAGCTGATGTTATAGCCATGTCCGAAGAATGAATATGGATGAGAAGATCCTGCTGAAGATTCAATAAGACTGGCAACAGAAGATAGATGACTGTGGGGTGAACCAAAAATGGGAGGTGATTGAGGTGCAGCTGTCAATCCAAGGCTAGTAAGCCATATTGACCGAGGAGTGGAGAGGAAGGGATTCTATCGAGAAATCCGCTATGAGAGCGGCGTTGCAGAAGTAGACGGTACTGTGCAATTAATCTCAGAGCATTTTGCAAATCTGAGTAGGAAAAAAGGTATAATACTTATGATCTCGTATACTTAATCATACTAAACCCGTAGTAATAATTATTTTATTATCATGCTAGCGTAAAAACAAAAGAAGAATCCCACCTTTTTGTTATATTCTCACGTGAAAAATGAAGAAGTATTATAAAATTAAAAATATTATAAATACAAAAACATACAATTTTTTAGCCTTCTGGGATCATTCAAGAAATTCAATGAATAAGGAAACTATAGCAATTTTCTTAGGCGAGTTATGTCACTTCGTATTCAGGAATATTTAACAATAATTTAAAATAATAATAATAATAATAATAATAAAATAAATAATAAAAAATAATAATTAAATAATACAATATAACCTTAAAAGATTGAAGTATAGAGTTCCATAAGAAGCGTTTAGACTGTGGATCCATTCCAGTTGAAGGTTATATAACAATCATTCTAATATCTAAAATTCACAATAATTTAATTATTATATTATTAATTATTGACCGTATTATTTATTATTCTATGTCATTATTATATATAGTAAAATTATCCCTGCAAAAAATAGTCTTTCAAACGATATATTTCGTGACTTATACACTAAAATTTATTTAGCGGCATGGAGCTACAGCTTCATAAAAAGCTAAATACCATAATGCAATTTTAACAAATAACATATTAGATTACCATTATTTATATACGTAATAATTGAATCATATGATCAGATATTAAGGAAGATAAAACTTCTCACCCGAATTCATCAAACGGTCAGATTTTGATTCTGTGAATTTTCGTCATTGTGGTTGTGAAAGAAGTTATTTAGGAACTAAATAAAAATTATTTAATTGTTTACTTTAACACCCATTCATTCACCTTGCAACTATATTAACAAGCCTCTTAGTTCCTCCACGCAGTCTGCTCTGCTATCGGTGGGTCTTCTAGCTTTGCAAGACCTGCACGAGATCACAGCTATTTTAATGAACAAATTACAGACAATGTGAAGTTAATTACGATACTGATTAATTACAAAATAAAAGAAATAAGATAAAATTTAAGCCTTTCTTTGTTTCTTTATGATAAGCAGCGAAAAGCTGCAGGGAAAAAGATATAAATAGAAAGAGATAGAATAAGTGTGAAGAAATAATACGATGAAAGTAGTGAGATAGAGTAATAATATAGAGTTATATAGTATAGGAGATATGAAAGTAGACCTACTGTTCCGGTTCCGCTTTCTCAAGTGGTGACAACGAAAACACTTACGAATAGATATACTTTCACTCTATTATTAATACCCACAAAAAAATGAGATGAGTTTAGTAATAGAAAAATTCCTAAAAATGAAAAAATCAATGAGAGTGTATCACAATAGGTAATAAATAATTATATAAGAAGAAGAATAACACTCATGTGAAATAAGCTGAGTAAGTAATGGATGATGGAGGATAAAAAAAGCAAGAAAGATAGCTGGAGTATAAGGACTCACATGCAGGAGTATAAATAGGGTATGAAGCTCCGAAAAGATGGGGTAAAGCTGAAGTTAGGGATGGAGAAAACTGGGGAAGAAAGGTGACCATAAAAGGTCAGGGGAGGAATAAATCAACTCATGAAAAGAATATAAAGCAAAGAATTACAGGGGTGAAGAAAAAACGTAAGTAAGAAGCTGGTGAGAGATATATGTGAGAGTATTAATAATATGAGGTATATGATGAAGAAACTAAGAGTAGTAGATGTGCCGGGAAAAGTCCTACATACACACTCATAGTCAGATATTGAGCAGTAATACAACTGGATACCCTGAATATAGAGTGGAGTTCGGGGAAGGTCGTGCCTCATAATAGACGGTAAAGTCTCAAGAGAGGCTAAATGATATACAGTAATAAAATGATGTACAAGTATAATAATAGTTAGTGATAAAAGTAAATAGTATAGAGCGCTGTGTAGGAAGCGGCGACTCTCCAAGGCCGTCAAATATATAAAAGTAGGTATGGAAATAGAATAGACGAAAATTATGAAGTTGAAATAAATCTAAATGGTCAAAGTAAAATTAATTATAATAAATTAATAATAGAATAATAATATAGAAAAGAATAATAATTAATAATAATTAATTAATAATATTTATAAGAAATAAGTTGAGAAGTTGCATAGTGTAAATAGCCTCATAAATATAGTAGTAGGCTAGGGAGCAACCTTGCAACGGGAATGGATCCACAGTGCTAAAACGCCTAGGGGAAACCGAGACTCAACGGTAGCTAGTTTAGGATAATAAATGATATGATTAATGAAGATTATTAGGAGGATCACGATCGATGAGTAAATGGGAGGATGAGTATGATATGATAGATAAAAAATGGGTCGCGGACTACAATAGTGACAAAAACGCGCCTTAAGGAAAATGCTGTGAAGGGAGCAAGAGAGATGGAACATGGCGGTAAAGAGCGTAAAGAGTTAAATAAAAAATTATACTACCTGTGCTCATAGAGTAAGGAACATAAAATACCTACTCGCTCATGGTACACGGAGAATATTAACCAAAGGATGAAGCGGTGGACCGTGACAGATGGGAAAAAATAGAGTAAATTACCGGATGGTGAGTGAAGAGACGAAGAGGTCAAAGAGTCCGACCATAGTCTCGGTTGAAACGGCCTCCTTAGCGCGGAGATGAGGGCACAGCCCCCGTTACCGCTTGCCATAAAGAGCCCCTCCAAGCTTTACGCGTGCGCGGAGAGCCGGCCGCTGCCACCGCTCGGCAAGAGGCGGCCTCCGCACCAGCGACCCGGGCAAACGCCAGTCCTGCCAGGTCGGGGGGCGCCCCCACAGGGGCCCGGCGGGTGGCCAGTCGGAGGCACATCGCGCGAGAGTCGCGGCCTGCAGGCGTCGCGACAGCCGCAGTACCACCGAGCGGGGGGCGCGGACGGCAACCAAAGACAAGGCCGTATCCACGCTGCGCGCCAAGTCCGAGTGTTGCGTCGGTGTCTTCTCCGGCGCTCACGCCCTTCTTATATTCAGGCGCAACGCGCAGGCTGGTTGCTCAACAATCGGTCGTGGCGATGTGTGGGAAGGGCCAAGCGTCCCACCAAACCTGAAAGGATGGGCGGTGAGGCCGTTATATATTTCAAAACCGAAACATTTCCGGTCGCGTACAGGCCGGGGGGCAGCAATCCGTACAGCGTCGCCACACCCCGCGGAAAACCGGATTCGCGCCTCACAATCCGCTCCGCCACCCATCCAAAAGGGACAAGGAACACCCGGGGTGACGGAAAGTGCCACGGCCGCAACGGCCCCCGACACCGAGTCAAGCACCGCCGGGCTGCGAGAGACTGCACACCGCCGCGTGCGGGAGGTAGTGGAACCGTCGCGAGGCAAGAGGGCTCCCAGCGAGCCAACAGGCGGCAGCAGGCGCGCGGTCACTGCACACGGCAGGGCATGCGCAGAGGCGGACAAGTCCAACAGCCCTCCGCCAAACCAAACCCGGCGAGACAACCCGCCTTAATATAGAGGAGAAACAGGCAGAGGAGACAAACCGCCTGCCCGGCCTAGCCCGCGGGTACATGGAACCAGTGGCTAAGCCAAACGCGGGCGACGGCAACGTCCGACGAGTACGAGAACTACGACACGCTGTCAACGGGGGGCAACCGCAGAAGACGATGGTCCAAGCGGCACAAACGCGCCCGGGCACACGATCAAAGCGCGCGAGCGAGAAAAGCGCAGAGAGGGCGCGAGCCACGCCCAACGCGCCAAAGCCACCAGCGGCAAGCAAAAGATCAAAGCGGGTGGTCCTTCGTTCCCGCGGCGAAAACCAGATGGGCCGCAGGCAACTGGAGGCGCCACAGCGGCGAAGGCGCCGCTCCAAAAGCCTGGCAGATAGCGTCAAAGCAGGGGCAAAGAGATACCCCCAAGAGGTGAAACACGCACCCGGCCCGCGAACAAGGGATCGAGATTGCCGAGCCCCAGGCCGCTGGACCCCCGCGCGCAGAAATCCGGACAGGCGCCAAAGCCAACGGCACCACCCCCGCCCCCCATAGAGGCAACAGGAAGTCCGGCGATAGTACGCGACCTGGCGAGACGGGAGGGCGCGCAGCGGCCCCAGGGAAGATCGGGGCAGGATGGAGTGCTCGCATATACCCAGCTTGGGCAACAGCTCTCATCGAATCAACCGGGGGGAGCGCCTCCCAGCTCCGGGTCGATTCCTTTAGAGTGGGGAGGGAGAAGCAAAAAATTGATGTTTTCTTCCTCGTATTGCGAAGCAATGAACCGCTTCGGGGGCAGGCAAGGTCCTTCTCGTAGCGTAACGAAAAGGGCCGGCGGTACGAGGCCGGCCGATAGCGGGGCCATATGAGAGGAGTTGGGAGGCCGGCAGAGGGCCGTCAGTGGGCACCGAGGCGCACCAAGACTTCAGGCGAGCCTCCCTCAGGGCCAAGACGCGCTCGAGTTAAGGCAAAAAAACAAAGACCACGGGAAAAAGTGCGTAGGAAAAATACTGTCTCTGCGCCGTGCACCGATGTCAATACGTTAGCCGGAAGACCGTGATGTGGGGCCGTGTAGCGAGCGTCATTGGCCCACCCCCCCACCAGACAGGTAGCCCGGCGGCTCCCGGCGCCCATGCTGGTGTCCAAGACGTCCGCGCGCAGGAGCCAGCGAGCCGTAAAAGGGCCCACCTCGCCCACACCCGCGGAAATCCACGCCGCTGTGTGAACAAGTGCGAGAGTCGAGCGTCAATCACTCCGCGCTGGAAGGTTCCACCGCAAAACCCGCGCGCCAACCAGGCCGTACACAAGCGGGCCCGTCAGAGCAAACGGTCCCGTAGCACCACGGGATCGAGCCAAGAACAGAGGGGACACGCACATCGGCAGAAGCCTGGGGCAGGAAAGGAATCAGCAGCGACCGCGGTGAAACTGAAAGCGGGAATACGGAAGCAAATACAGGAAAAGCGCGGTCTAAAGAAAAGAAGAAAAAAGAAAACACAAGAGGGAAAGGAAACGGAGTGCAACACAACGAGACGAACAACTAATTGGGCAAGGCCGTCACGACAAATTGACTCACAAGGGAAAGAGAGGAAGTGAGGAAGGTAGGTACCGCGAGCGCGAGTAGAAGGTAGTGGAGGGAGCAACGGAACAAGGGCGGTTGAAGAAACATTATAGAGAGTAGTTACCTACGGTAGAATGGACAAGAGGCAGAGTGAGTATAGGATATAGGGAAAGGTGGGTTGGGCATGCGCAGTGAAAGCCGGGGAAAGATGATTGTGCGGAGTCTAAAGGTGCAGGACGTAGGTGGGTTACCTAAAGAGGATAGAGGAAACGAGGGCGGAATGAAGAGGGAGAAGCAAGCAGGCCCAAAGACGCCGTACCCCGAGGACCGGGAGTGAACGGGGGACCGCCAAAGAAGACCACTCCGATCACAGTCGAGGAGATTCGGGGATGCAAGTGAGTGTCCAAAATTCCAATTGAAACTTCTCTTATATTGTTAGGACGAGCGCAAAGGACCCGAAAAGCAACCATAGAGACAGGGTACGTGGGCGACCTTATCACAATCTCACCAAAACAACTATATCTTCTCTCGTGAACCTATCTTAAGGGAAGACTGGGAGAAGGGAAACAAAGTATAGGAGGGACAGGTGGTGGCTGTGGAGGGGCGCGTCGAGATGCTACAGAAAGAAGAGAGGAGATACCAGTGAAGGTGTAATAGGCCGTGAGGGAAAACAGCAGACGAGATAATGACTGGAGAGGAGGAAAGGAAGAGGAGTTTAATGAAGAGTTAGGGATGACAACGGAGACTCACAAAGATGGGGCGAGAAGCAGAGAGAGAGAGGCAGGCAAGCGGGCCGTAATGTAAAAGAAAAATTCGCTATCGAGATCGGCAAAAAGGGGATGAGCGTCTGGGCAGACGTTGCTCGCACAGAAGCGGGATGCACGCTCGCGGATGGGCGGCGCGATAGGCGGGGGGCGAAGTCCCACGGGCGAGTTGTTGGCAGGTATAAGGCGTCAGCGTGGTCAAGAAAAGGGAGCTAAAGGATTCCAAAGCACAAAGACAGTGAGGAGGGAGGATAGCCAATCAGAATAGTGAGTGCGGTGAAGCAGAAAAGGAGCCACCAAGGACAAGCGGTACAGTGGAATAGCTATTAAAAATCGAGAACTGAATGTAACCTCTCATAAGATAAGATAAGAAACATGGCCAGTTTCTAGATGCCACAGGAGTAACGTTGCATACATCAATCCACGGATCTGCAGCAATCGCACACCTCACGGCGGCCACGCTGATCCCCCTGAACTCTCAGGGGTCGCGGTCAGATACATGCCAGAGCTCGCAGAAATACTTAGACTATTACATTCGTATATACGTTCCAACACGGCAGGTCACTCAAATCCAAGATTAAGGCAGCCACTCTACCACCTCATAAGGTGTAGGTCGCATACTCACTCGGTAGCACTCGATTCCTTCACTCTCAGCCTCGGGCCCGATGGATACATGTGCGGCCGCCAGATTACCATAGCTCGCTTCTGATGTCAGATCCTCGCCCCTCATGTCGCTTAGTGGTACTAATTTGTCCTCTCCCGCCGACCGCACATTATTTATTTTCATGTTATTAATCAGAATGTTTCTTTTACGAAGCCTGATATTATTAATAATAATCTTTTGCATATTATTTACTTTAACATACTTCAGGATTATTAGCTTATTTTGTCATCTGATTACATGAACGCACCACCATGAGTGACTCAAGACGGGGGCTCGGCTGCCCACCGGGAAGGTTTTGGTGTGGGGGAAGGGCGGACCTGAGATATCTGAGCACGCCTAGCATCGGGAGGAGGCCGCACTAGCGGTCGAGCGGGGGCACCAGCGCGACAAACACACGCGCACGCGCCGGACAAGGAGGAGCATGTAACGGCGAGATTGTAGTGTGGGCAAGGCGCCGCGCACGACGAGAAACAGGGAGGTCGGAGTGGAGCGTGGTTGCCATCCGGTGGCGCTGCGGGGCCGTCGGGCGCGGGGACTCAGAGTATACTGTACGAGATAGCGCTCTCTGCGCAGACCTGGTGAGGAAGGTAGAAATCGGATCATGAGTTCTGATGGTTATTAGGCGACTGCGATAGAAGTTTCCTCACCTGTGCACTTGGTTCAATACTAGCGATGTAGAGGACCGGGAGGGTAGGAGTTTCCGTGGCATTCTCTCCTGAAAAAGCGGCCGAAGGGAAGCAGTGCGGGTGCGCACGCACGAGCCGGGCAACGGCGCCGCAGGGCGACCAGGCAGCTGCAGCAGAGAAGAGCGCTGCGCCGCGCGAGGCAGCGCGGCGAGTCCGTGGCGCAGCCCAACAACGGAGCCACAGGCCGAAAGGGGCCAAACTAGCGGGCCATGTGGTATCGATAGGGACTACAGGCGGGACACGGTGGATCCTTTTGCCTCGGGCGCCACCGACCGCGAGACAAAGAAAGTCGCAGTGCGCACAACCTGGCGCCAGAGCCCAGCGGGTGGGAGACAGGTGAAACAGCGCCAGCCGGACGCAAACAGCCAACCGGGAGGCCTAGCGCCTGTGACAGATAACACGAATATTGCTGCGGCGCGCGCCGGGGTGGCCGCGGCGGGCCCCCGCGGGTGGCCGGCCTACAAATATGGAGAATGGGCCTCCATGCCACACCGCACCGGTCAGGCGACGAGTGCGCGCCTCGAGACTAAGGCGTCACTATGCAGGGCAGCATAACCTGTCCGAGGCCTGACCTACCGAAGGGCAGTCCGGTGTCCTGCGTGCGCGGAGCCTACACGACGCTCAGTTGAGGGGGATGCGTCAAATAGAATGGCGTACACGGGGGGCGAAGAGGCGCAGAGTTCCGAAAATCCATGCGGTCACCCACAGCCCGTTACCGAGAAAATACGGCGTTACCTCACCGGGTTCAACTAGTGACGGGAAGGACAACAAATAAAGGAGCTCCGGTACAGCCAGGCCCCTGAACCACGCAGCCGCGAAACAGACGGGCGGCACGTTCATGACGCTACGCAGACTCCGGATCACAGTAGCTGACACGCTGCGTCGCCGCTAGCGTATAGGTGAAGACAGAGCACACTAGAGCAACCCCGCCAACGCGGGCCAACTAGAGAATCGAGGCTCAAGAAAAACGGTACTCCCACCCTGCAAACCGACAAGCGACGTCGAAGAGACGATAGGCGGGGAGGGTTCGGCCAGCGGCGCCCGCGTATGAGTAATCTGGCAATATATCCGGGGCGCATGAGGGGCAGGAAGGGCCACCCAACACGACACGCGGGCGCCGCCACTGTGCCAGTAAACTCCGCCCCACAAGGGAAAACATGACAGTGACCACGAGGCGAGGGGCAAGCCCCGGAGGCAGCAGTCACCACCCAGATGCAGCAGAGGTGCCGCACGGAGAACGCAACTGAGACATCTTTTTTTTAAGCTCGGGACGGGGCGTGCCACACTCACCCAGTCAGGCGCGGACCCGAGTCGAATGCAACGACGGAATAACGATAAGCACACATGTGTATGCGCACCGGAGCCTGGGGCGAGATGTCCCGGGAAGGAAGAAAAAAAGAGGTAGAGCAACCGCAGAC
>JABUQX010120392.1:0-55000 GCA_015478945.1 Trachelipus rathkii | reverse complement strand
CTACCTTGTTTGAAAACGAC
Source organism: Trachelipus rathkii (assembly GCA_015478945.1). Classification (NCBI taxonomy): domain Eukaryota; kingdom Metazoa; phylum Arthropoda; class Malacostraca; order Isopoda; family Trachelipodidae; genus Trachelipus; species Trachelipus rathkii. The sequence goes on along the minus strand of JABUQX010120392.1, from coordinate 54,980 downwards.
TCGCGTCAGAACTTGTACAGAGCTCACATTTTGTCACAACAGTTGCTCTTCACTCTTTTTTAAGCCACTCTCTGAGACAGAGGCACGTCGGCCATTGAGAGTCAGTCCGTAGTCGTGAAGAAGAGGAAGTCCTACGTCCTAATCAAAATAGGAATCTTTGTCCGAAATGGTTTGGATATCAAACTTGCAGAGAAGTGTACCACAAAGCCCAGGGAATATGTTATGGATTGTCTGGAATGACCAGACAATGTACATTCTGAAGCAATCCTAAGGAAATGCATACTATTCCTACATCTATCAACAGTTTCTTTGTACATGAGTTCTTAGCACAAAGCAACCTAGTCAACACCTATTAACCAGGATCCAAGTAAGGATAACAAGAGACGCCAAAGAAAGAAAAAAATCCAGAATTTCAGATCTTGATAAGTTTTATTGGATGAGACTCTTTTGAATACAAATAATATCTTCTTCTCCGTACTCAGTACAATCATGCTAGGTATAGTGTGCAGTAGCGACTAAGTAACTATTTAAACACTCTTCGTCAGAAATGATACAAGTAAAGGTTAATTTTCACTTTTAATTCCATCATATTTTTTGTATAGAAACATTCAGGTATAAGGCAGCGTTAAATTATTTTATAACACATCTAAGTGCAATGTAGTGCCAAAAACATAAGCTTTTCTCATGGAACGTGAGTTAATCATTCTCCTTATTGCTTGGAAAATTGCCTATGATACGTCCTGTTGTATAATTAACACAAATGGATAGATGAAGGATTAAAGGCGTATAACGAAAGTATACCTACCAAATATTAAATATAATAATAATATATATATTATATATATACTATAGTTTATAATATTATACTATTATTTATAATAATATCTACTAATTAATATATAATAATATATATATATAATAATAGCAGCGACTCCAGCAACTTTTTACTACTCGTGCTCTTCTCTTCTCTCGTCTCTATATATATTATATATAAATATAATATATAATATATATTAAAAATATTTTATATATATATATATATATAATTATATATATATAATATTATTAGTTAAAATAAGTTAAAATAAAAAAAAACTAGTCTCTTCCTATTTATACTTAAAGAAATGCTAAACATCAAAAAGTAACTACCAGATGATAAAGGCAACAATATACACAATTTTATAGGGAAATATTCTCGACGTATGCAATTTCCGTATTCGATTTGGGCACGAATAGTTGCATTTTTTAATGGATTGAAAAAATAGTATTATGTAATAGACGATAGTATTTAATATTTATTATGTACATATTTTATTCATTTGACAATTTTTTGGCAAAAAAAATAAGAGAATTTCTATCATAAAATAAAAAGTGAAAAAAAAAAAAAAAAAAAAAGATATTTAAGAAAATAAAATAAAAGAAGCACTAATGAATAATTGGGTAAGAGGATGAACGTTTCTCGTAAAGTTAACTTCGATGCTAAGATTACAGAGTAGCACCGAGTGTAGGAATCGCCCTCTGATTATATATATATATTATATATATATTACTATATATATATATATATTATATATATAGTATATTATTTATATATATTATATTATATGGCTGCTATATACTATTATATATATATATATATATATAATATATATATATATATAGAAGGAATTTTTTCCTAAAGAAAATCAAGTCGCATATTAAAATTTTGTAATTCTTGTCACCGACATTTGGTCTCGAAATTCGTTCTTGTTTGTGATTAACACGATATTTCGAGACGGAAGAAAATTATCGTCAAAAATATTATCAGAAATTTTTATTATTTTTTTCAGGAAAAGAATTAAAGAAAAAAAAATCTCATCTTAAACTTGTTTCCACACTTTTTATTCTTATGGGAGAAAATGGTAGTTACAGACATTTGCTTTTATTTTACGATTTTAAAACATATTTCTTTCTTTTGATTATTTAATAATTTTATTTTTTATTCTATATTTTTATTCCCTCTTGGTTGCGTGTTCCTATTTTATTTTATTTTTTATTTTCCAACTTAAATACGAGGATTTAAATTTTTGTTCCAGAATTTATAATTCAGTTTTTTTACATTATTTATTTTATTAAAGATTTTTATTTAATAATATATATTTAATAATAATTATTTAAAATTTCTTATTAATTTTCAATATTTTTAACTTAACTATATGTAATTAATATTTGCAATATTTTAATATATTTTAGTTTTTATAATTTTTTAAAAAAATATATATTTTTTTTTCCTTTGCAAATCTATTTTTTCTTATTATTTTAACATATATTATTAATAAGTTTTTCTTAATCCATCTTTAATTCTATTTCAGGTGTTTCTATGAAAAATGTAAAAAATTTTTATATACTAAGAATATTTCAATTTACTAAATTTTTTTTACTATAAGTGAGTGTCTCGCTATTATCTTTTTCAATATAAGAAGTGGATATTGACTGTGATAATGTTATCCAATTTACATTATATACGTTCCTAACGATAATCCCATTGATGAATCTATATATATACATCATAATAAGAACTAAGAATCGTGATACAAAATAATTAATAAATTATATAATCGTTATTCATATGTTTCTATTCATATAAATATTGATTAAATATTATATAAATTATATCTTAATTTTTGTGTATTCTATATATATATATAATTATTATTTGTTATAGATGTTGTTAATAGCTTATTACTATTAAAGAATTTGTTAGCGTTAAAAGATTTGTCTAGCTAGACTTCTTAATAGAATTTTTCAATTGACTCGACTGGTCAAAACTATTAAGATGGAGACTAACGGAAATTTGTATTAATTAACCTTGCTTGGCAATTTAATTTATAAATTACATAATATGAGCAAGTAACGCGCAAACATAATACGTTATAGGAAATCTATATCAAGATAAGAATTACAAGTAATAGTTAAAGAATATATTACTATAATATATAATAGTATGAAACAAATATAATAATATAACAAATAATATTAAAAAAACAAATATAATACAAATTGTAGATTACACATTTTCAGATTAAAATTTAGAATTTGTACTCTATTTCATTATTTTCTACTTTTTTGTAATAATATAATATAGTCAGAGTATATTTAGTATAATAATGATAATCTACTTCACTGTCACCTTTTGATTAAGAAAGGAATAATAAAAATACTATAGATAATTATATAAGCTTGTTACTTACTAGAATTAGGGATAAGAGAGGTTTGATGTTTAACTCTTTATTTTATTTATGATATACATCTTCCTCAAGTATGATTTCTTTTTATAAATAATAAATTATACACTTTTTAGAACAATTATTATATTCAATATTGTTGGCAAAGAGAAAGTTTGATATTTGCAGGATAAAAAAGAATAAAATAACTAAATATTGCACTTATAACTATTTATGATTTGCTTAAAAGCCAATTTTAAAGACTTATTTTATATTTTGATTTGTTTTGACCTCTTTGAATATCCATTCTTATATTTAATTTGTATACTTAAATGTTATAGTTAAATTTAATTTGTAAAAAGCTAATTACAAATCACAATTGCAAGTAATATATAGAGACATCTAGAAATATCATACTAAAAATATATAATGAATAAGCTCTTATGAATAATTTTAGTAGATTTTTATTAACATACTAAAAATCAAAAAAAAATATAATTCAATTAAAAATTAAGATAATTTATAGTTACAATTTTTAAAATTGTCTTGCTTTAAACGCTTTATTAGGAAATATATACATTATATATACACATATAGAATAACAGACATCACAAAGCACATTGCGTAAATAAACTATTATATATTTATATCTCTATGATTATAAATATTTTATATTATGATAGTATATATTTATTTAGTTTCTATAATATATATATATATAGGGTTATTATTATATATATATTATATCTATATAATATTTAGTATATATTATATATATTATATTACATATATTTATATTATCTTTATATTCATAATATATTATATCACGTCTTGTTTTATGATTTTAATGTGGTTAATCTGTGTATTTGGTGTATAATTTCATATTGTAGGTTGGTGCGTTTAGGCAAAGACAAGTTTCCAAATTGGTTAAATTTAAACAATCTATTAAATTTTTTATTATTTTTTTTTTATTTTTAATACATTTACAATTTTTTTTAGAATTTCAAAGAGCTAATTAATTTATCAATAAAATAAACAAGTTTATCTTATTATATAATGTTCAGGATTATTTATTTAATTATAAATTCAAGAGGAAAAAATATATATTTTCCACAGGTAATTTCAAAAATTAAACAAATATATAAATATTTTCAAATTGGGTTTATAGATCTAAAGTTATATTCTATATTATTTATTTATACATACATATCATAATATCTTATTTGCCCTCTATAATTATAAATTTTTTTAATTATTGTAAATAATATATGAAACATTATATATCTATTGAAATATTTAAACTAAATTCTATTATTCTAATATATATATACTACATATTTGGTATATCTTATATAGTATATATATTTTCAATATATTATTTTTTTTACTATACTATATATATATATATTTTTTGTTGTACAGAAATATATTTTTCTATATATTTTTAAATATATGAAATAAATATATATATATTTGTTCTGGTACTTTATGGAATATATTTATTATATATACTATTATTCATATATTATCTTTAATATATATTATTAATACTTATTATATATTATTAAGTTTAATATATAGTTATAATATATAGTATATTATATACCCACATATATATATTATTATTATGTCTTATACTAATATATATATTTATTAAATCAGTTTTTAGGTGTGACTATATATGTACCTATCACCCCCCCAAATATATGTTATATAAACTTACAATTGAACATGTAAGTATGGTGTTTTATTTTTAATATAATATACTATTATTATATAGTATATATATTATATACTGATATAGTGTTATTTGTAGCTATTTCTTTTTTTTCTATACACCATTTGATTAATCTTAAATAATCTCTTATTACCACTTCCTTATTACATTTATTACATTCCATATAGTAACTTGTATATTAATATAGTATACTTATTTATTGTGTAGTATCTCTTATTATATAATTATATTATATATTATTTATATATAGGTTTATTTGTTATTTTATTTTATGTTATTTCTATTTACATATCTTTATTCTTTTTAGGTGTATTATTATTCGGTAGTTGGTGGTATGGCTTCTTGAATGGTTAAATTAATAAGTATTGTATGACGATAGGTGAATCGTGTTGTATAGCCAGTAAGGAATGGTGTCAGATGGTTGTATTCTGGTTTAGGTACGATAGCGGAAGTAAGACTATTGTTGGTGATACATATGCTACTACCTTGACAGTTTATTCAATTTTGTATATGACGACTTGGGCTTCTCTTAATTCAGAACTTCTGAGGTGTGGAATGCAGGAAAGTGGTGATCTAACGACATTGGGTGGAGGATATCCGCGAGTTGACGACTTGTTATGTGAGTGCCTTTTTTATCCCTACTTATTTTATTATGCCGAAATAATATGTGGTGTCTGTGTGAGGGAACGAAGTTCTGAAGAGTATGTTTAACATTTGAAGATGTGATTTGGTTTAGAAGGAGGATTTTTGGCTCATTGTGGTGTGTTATACATTGGGACTGGCCAAAATGGCCTTGTAAGGGATTATGTACAGCGTGGTGATAAGAGTAAGGTTATATTGGTTTGTGAGTGAAGGACACTCTTCGGTGTGTAATGGGTTTAATGATAGTCACAATTGACTTTGATTAAATTACAAGTTGGTCTTGATTTATATTTATTATTTTACGAGGGTATATTCTTGTTGGATTTAGAAGGGAACGTGACGATTGCCATTGAAGTGGTTAATAGAAATGTTGTGAACTATTTGGCAGGAAGGATAGGCTTGTGCATTTTTGAGGGTTATATATCGTTGTGTGGTTTGACATAGCCACAGGTGTACTCACACTCTTTTTTTGATGTTGTGTGCTAGGTGTTCTTTTACTTATTTTTGTATGTGTGTTGTATGGTTTTTACTTTTGTTTTTATTTTGTTATTTGGTATTTGTGATATGACTAGTTGTTCTGGAATTAATGCAAGTATGATTGATTCTAAAGTTCAATGTGTTTCAGTTCAATAAGGACTGAATCTTCAAATGTAAGAGGTGTTGTTGCTAGGTTTTGTTGTAAGTCAGTATGTAATGTTCAAGTATTTGTTTTAATAAATAGAAGAAGGAATTTGTAACGTTATAATAAATAGATAAGAGTTGTGTGATGGATGATGGAAGAAAAGGGGTATAATTCGAGCATATATGTAAAATTGGAATAGCCTTATTAAATGTATGTATGTGATGCGTTTTGGGTTCTTACCGTGCGAGAAAAAGGTATGTAAATGCACTTTAAATCAACAGGTTTTAACACATATGTTTAAGATAGCGGATCGTTTTAGATCGCTGGTGAATCGTGTAGTGTGTTGTGGGAGCAATAACACCTGGCACGACCGGCAACGGACTGTGCGCAACGACAAGATCAGCATACATACAATTCCACGAGAGAACTATGATGTATCAGTAAATATACGTAGTTACGTATTGACTGAAATAGTTATCATATGCTGTAAGGAGAGATAACTTGTGAGATTTGGCAGATCGCGAGAATAAAGAGTGCATTGATATAGGAGTAGAATGGTCGCGCAGTATTTTGTCAATTGATTGGGGCTGATGTGTTGTCTGAGCTCCTTAAGCCCTATCATATGGTGACGGGGTTAATGTAAAATCATACTGTTACTAAATTATAAACGTAGTTTACCTTACAGTCGAGATGTAGTCCGTCACGCATTGTTACTACTGAATGCTTCTTATGGGTGGATTCTTATTTCTTGTATGTTGATCGAGCCTTCACTAATTAATGGTGAACATGAGGGGGCTCATGGTAAGTCGTAGGCTAGCTTTTAATTTATCATATCGATCCGATTTGGTCGCGAGGACTGTGCCATCTTCCTGTGCCTGGTAGCTGCATGGTAATGTTCTTGTTCCACGAGTAATGGCTTGTAGGTCAGGCGGCACACTCGCTTGCTCCAGAAGAAGCTGAAAACTATAATTCTATTCAGTTTTAATATCTTTTTAAATTGCATATAAAACGAAGTTTGAAAATTTGCCTAATAAAGAATTAGATTATGATATGATAAATATTACTACTCGTTTATTAAAAATTATTATAAACAAAATTTCATTTTTCTCTTGTAAAAGGCTCAAAAATATTGTATAGATGGCTTTTACTTCACGCCGCTATATGCTACTTCCTATATATATATGAACTTTGGCTAAATTGGAGCGATATCGAACTGATATCATTTATATTACATATATTATATATAAACTTACATGTGGCTATAAGGGCATTCAGAATTCATGCTTATTTTTGGTAACTCGTATATAATCCTGAAAGTGTTGATTGATGTCAGTAAAGAGGGAATATTCCTATTTATCTCTTACTTTACTATCTACTCTCTCTCTATCTTCATCGTCTCTACTCAGTCTTCTTCTCCATCTCTTCTCACTCTCTCTATTATCTCTCTCTTTACTCTCCCTTCTCTTCATCTATCTCATCTATCTTAAATTATACTATTTTAGATATATTATATATATATCTATATTATGACTATACATTATCTATATCTTTATTTCTATTTATATTAATACTATACTTATATATTATAATATATTATTATATATAAGATGTTTTAAACTTAACTAAGACAATTACTCAATAGTTGACATGGATTATATGGAAAACTTTATTATTTACTAGTCAATATGTACTCTTATTAAAAATTTAAGTATATTCTCCTGTATTATATTTGACACTAAGTCATGGGTTAAGCGTAGGTAAACTTTTATGCTGACACAATTAATCTTGGGTGAGTATGCCCAGTGACACGTGGACTTATGATTGGGAAAGTGAGCGTGTGCTTTCGGATTAAGTGGGTTCAGATCCGAGCTAAACTAAATTTAGTCTCATCAGATCCTACTATATATCGCTAGAGGAAAAGGTTCATAAGCCTTATAGACTCAAAAATATGAACATGTTCTACTACAGTCTTTAATATGGGGCCCAAACGTACGGCCCCTTCCGTATTGAATGGGCGAGCTTCGCCACTTCGAATAGCTAATGGGGAAACTCACATGTGTTGGGTAACCGGTCAACCACCGTAATTTACTACAGAAGATAGTATGCACTGCCGCTCACTAAATTGCGAAGCCTAATGAACTATAGACTCATAACCACTTAAGGATTCGGCTGAGACACCATTGATTCTCTAACTTTACCTACTCTTTACTGAACTATGTTCGTCTTGTGAGAGAGTCCTAGAAGATCTCTAACTTACAGTCTGCTCTTCTTAAAAATCTTACAATTTCAGTGGCCTTTTATTAATTATATACAGTTGAAAGGAAATAGTGTCTGAGATCTGTCAATATTTATTTAACTCCTCCATAAGAGATAAGGACCATATGGACCATTTATATTAAATTCTAATTATTATACATAATTCCTAAAGATCAGATAAATTTATAATGATAATAGTCTAATTTCTCATCTCTTTCATTACTATTCTTTGCTCCAATTATTTGTTGTAGACGGCGACATTCAATCTTTAAATATATTAATATATTTCCTAATTAAGTTATATTATATTAAATTTATTGTACAAAGCTTATATAAAACACGATTTATAATAACCTTACATAGGATTACAATCTTTATATAATATTATCTTCTTTATGAACGAAGCGCAAGAAAAGTTCTACATAACTTCACTATTTATTATCTTAAATTATTATTTAACCACAAAGAAGTTTCTCTATATATTTAACCTATTGGAATAACTAAGATTTTAGAAACGAAACTTAAGTCATAACGGCATGTTTATCCGCATTAATCCTCATCTAGATGGAACACACACAAAAGAAAAGCTTAAACAAGCATTTATAAGTCTAAATAATAAACCTAAAAGAAATTATATTTCTCAAATTTACAAACACTTATTACCAAATCATCTTAATAAGTTAGAATTCATTCATTAATATACTAAGATTTAATATTACCCTGGTGAGTAAGAAAAAATTCGACATCTATATTTCATTGCAGGCAGCACGCGCTACTTAAAAGAGCTTTTCTCTTTAAATATAATTGAAAATTAACACCGAGATTGATATTTAATCTTCCTAAAATGCTACAAACTTCATTATTTTTCTTTGAATATAATTTCCAGTTTACCATTCGAAGGACTGAGTTTTCAAGAGTAAGTAAAATTTAGTTAAATCCCATTATTTTTTGTTGGACTGCAAATGCGTCTTAATGATTAGTATATTTTTGATTCAGCTTGTGTTTAATTTTATTTATAAAAAGTCATACGAATGGAGAGTTGTAGATAATAGAAATAATATTCAGTATCTTATATAAGATATATAATCACGCTTTTAACCGTAAGTTTTAGTTAATGGTTATTCTAAGTCAAGTTAATCATGATCCGTATTCTCAGTAGTAGATATTTCATTATTATTATTCCTTTGATAAATAATAAATGATTGATTATTATGATAAATCTATTTATTAAACTCAAAATTCGTTTAAACAGAAATATTTTTTTCTAGAATTTTTAGTATTAATTTTGAGTAAGACAAATTGGGGTTTCGAACGATAGGGGATTAGTCTATAGATTACTTCATTTTGGATTTGTTACTTTAGCCTTTTCTGTTTCTTCATGCAAATATTCTATTGCTGATAACTGAGAGCTTATAGCATAAAAAGTTGGAACAATTATCGAGATGTGATATTTACTCCACACAAAATTAAGATATCTTTTTGAAAGGTCCTCAGAATTTCTTGGCAATTTCTAAAATATTTTTTCATGATTGTTTCAATTGGCAGGGAATGGAAGTTTTAACTTCAAAAGCTGCATTTATAACATGCCTCTGCTTGACGATCAGCTTCGTCTATCATAAGGTTAACTGAACTTATTTCCATCTTGTTTTTAACAATCTCTCGGTATATTTTGTTTTGGATTAATGTGAGTATTTTTTCTGATTTATAATGCTTTGTAATCATCCAAAATTTTTTGGAAATCTTTTGATAACGTTGCAATATTTTGAACCTTATCTAACACTGTTTGAATACGAGGTTGATCGGAGCTGGAGGATCACCATACATCTGTGATAGGTTGTATAGTATGTGAAATGCAAGTCTTTTTTAGTTAATTTCTGACATGCTTTAATAAAATTTGTTCCATTATAAGTAACAGCAAAAGGAAGGCATTCTAAATTTAAGTTTTTGAAAACACTTTGATATTGAAGCACCTATGTTTACCTGTATGGAGATTCCGATCAACCATAGTGCATCCCAGATACAACAAAAAACCGCAATTTCAGTTTCATACAATCAATCAATTGCAGTGTGAAGTTAGGGCTTAAAAACTGACTTTGATTTTTTGGTGCATGTCCATAAATCGAATGTTACATTAAAGTGACTTAGACTTACCAATCTTGGACCTAGGCTTGAAAACATACTTTGAATTTTGGTCTCATTGTCGTACAAACAATTTAATAAATGATGTTGCAATTGCTCTTTGCGAGTAGTCGGGGCTTGACTACATGTCATAGACGCTCGCACGCACTACTCTCTCCCCAGTCTGCTACTGTGCCCTTATGTGTTGTACAGGGCGGGTAGTATACTCAAGTATATTTATATAAATATATATATATATATATACTATATATATTATTAATATTATAATATATATATAATATATATATATATATATATATATATTATATATATATATATGGACAATTACTAGTAACGCGGGACAGGAACGGGACGTCGGATTTCAAAATCTTTTCACAGGGTGACCCTATGATACATAAAAAGATGTTCTACGGGGTGAAATGGAAATTTTTTCTTTTTGGTTTTTATATATCTCAGGTTAGGAACGTCGGATTTAAAAAAAAAACTTCACAGGAAGACGTAACCTACCTAACCTAAACCTAAAATCAACCTGTGAATTTTTTTTAAATGCGACCTAATAACCTGAAATATAAATGATTTTTTTTTCCATTTCACCCCTAGAACATAAAAAATTTTCACATAAGTTATTTTTTTTTTACATCCGTGTTTAGGAACCGTTACTATGTATTTGGTCATAATATATATATTGTTATTATTATACTATATATATATTAATATATATATATTAGTATATTATATTATATAATAATATATTAATATATATATATATATATATATATATATATATATATATATATATATATACTATATATATATATATATATATATAATATATATATATATATATATAACTTACTTAACAGCCCAGGACTAATACTGAAAATTATTAATGTTCTTTATATCAAACAAAACCTTGTATAAAAAGGAAGAATTTGAGGAGTGAGCTGCAATTTTTGGTAAAGTAATTAATAATTTTTATTATTATTATTATTATTATTTACGAACTTCTTTTTACTGCGCGTAATTCAAATTCCATATTATATACTACTTGGATGTTGTACGGCTAACGTTTTCTATGATTAAGAAATAAATTAAAAGATGACTTAAATTTTTGTAATTTAATTTAAAAAAAAAACAATTTCCTTAAGTTTTCGTGAATAAGCTAACCTAACCTAGCTGAAGCTAACCTAGCCTAAAAAAAAAATCATTTCGGTCCCTAGAACATCTATTTAGTATCATAAAGGCTACCTGTGAATTTTTTTTGAAATCTGACGTCCCGTTCGCGTGGGCGTTAAGTAAGTTTGTCATAATATATATATATAATCATATATTATATATATAATATTAATATATATATTAATATATAATATATATATTTTATATATATATATATATTATATATATATTTATATTATTATATATATATATATATATATATATATATATATCATATATATATATTATATATATTATATAATATATATTATATATATATATATATATATACTATATATATATATTATATTAAATATATATATATTTATATATATATATAATTTATAAAGTACTTAACTTAAGAACATAGATTTTATATTTTACTCAAGAAAACAATAAGTTCAATAACTAAATACTTACTGAAAAGCAGGAGATTCTACCGATCGAAATGACATCAGCAGCCACCCATTCCACAATAGCTTGATCAATTGATTTTTCCTTCTGGAATTCATCTTTGTTTTTTCACTTTTGATTCAGAATTGGTTTTAAAATAGGATCCCACACTAAAACGTTCCATTTTCATTTTTTAATTTCTTTTCTAATTCGCTTGTAAAGTGGTATAGAATTTCGTCTTAAATGACTTCTCAAATTGAAAGGCTTTTTATTGTTTCTAGAAAAACATTCAACGGCATTTCTTTTATCTGATTTCCGTTTCTCATCAGCAGTCACAAAAGTTTTCCATTTGTCATGTTCTGGCCTGCAAAGTATTTTGTGATGTTTCCTGAACAGACGTCCCTCTCCATGAGGTTGAAGGTACTTCCATAGTGGATGGTCCAAGTCTGAGGCACTTGAAGACGTCATTTTATTTCTTACCTTTACAGTTTGATTATTTTGATAGGCTATATTTTTAATCAACGTAGTTTTTTTTCTTAAAAAGTTCAAATAAATATCAGAGATATTTAGTTTTTTGACAAAAAGATACTGTAATTCACCATATAATTAAACAATAATTTTTGCTAGAATACAGCTTACAATTTGAAATATTTACGGCACAATAAGCACACTCAATATTCTTAATCACTTCCAGCCACTGCGATTGCTATATAACTGAATCCGACTGACGTTAGTGATTTAATTTCAAAGTTCGGAGATACAGACTCAGCATCTCAGAGACTCTGACCTTGGTTTATATTGAAATGACGACTCGCGGTCTTTGAGTTAGTATATAAATCTCTTATATATATTATTATAATATATATATATATATATATATATATATATATATATTATATTATATATCCCTTCTATATATATATTATATAATATAATAATATATATATTTATATATATAATATATATATCAATTTAAATTGAATTTTAAAAGGTCCCCCGGCCCAGCCCCGCGCCGACCGCACCGCCAAAAGCTTCGCACCGCGCACCGCCACGCACCCAAAAGCTTCGCGAACCGCGCCCGACCGACGCAGTAAACTAAAATAATTCTCGCACCACGCACGCACCGGCACCGACATTTACAGCTCGCACCGCGCACCGCCCGCACCGCACCGGTGCGTTTGCCAACCCTAATATATATATAGGTAGATAAGAGTAAGCTTATGGTTGTAAGTGAGGACAGTCCGCGGTGTGAAGTTGTAGATGGTGAGCAATTTGAACAAGTATCTGGTTTAAATATTTAGGTATATGTTTGATGAAAAGGTAACGGATGATGCAGAGTGGTAGTAGGAAGTTGTGAATGGCAGGAGGTGCATGGCTAGTGCAATTAAATCGTTGGTGGATGCAAGGGACTAAGTCCTGAGTGCGTTATGGGTCTTACATGAGGTATGTTTTTTTAATAATAATGAAATGTTGAAAATTTAATAATAACAAACCAATAAATTTTTAGATACCGTAATTAATCGTCATATTGAAAAGGCTAAAGTAACGGAGTACGGCACTTCGTTACTTTTCCTTTTCAAAGAAACGGAATAACGATAAGTTACTTTTTTTCCCGAGTAACGGAGTAACGATACCGGAACTACTTTTTTGAGTAACGATGCCACCTCTGTATATATATATGGTTTGATTATTTTGATTTTTTGAGAAAAATCAATTTTTTGATTTTTTGGATTTGTTGGATTTTTTGAGAATCGTGACGTCAGCGAAATATAATTTGTAAACAAACTTTTGTTTTAAGTTCGATTAAGTAATATTTTTAACCCTAGGCCCTAGCTCTAGGCTCAAAATCTTAAAATAGGGCTTAATAGTTTATGACACAATGAAACAGAAACCTAAAGAGTGTTATTTGTTATAATTTTAATATAATTTAATAGAAATTAAAAAGAAACATGTTTGAACATGATCTTTTGTTGACATTTTTTAAAATGTAGAAATTTGAAACAGAGTAGTCTTGCTATGATATTATAATTCTAATTTTTTATTTCTGATTGAAATTAAATATCACTTTAAATATCAAAAAAAAATTAAAATATATATATAAAAAAAGAAAAAATCAAAACAAGCAAAAAAATCATGAATTTCTTTATTATCTCTGACTAGTCATAATCAAGTTGATTTTTTCCGTGCATCCCTATATATATCTATATATATATAATATATATATATCTTATATATTATATATATATATATATATATTTAATATATATTATATATATCTTATATATATATATATAATAATATTATATTTTATATAATATATAATATTATATATATATATATATTATATATATATACTATATATATATAATAATATCTATAATATTATATATATATATATATATATATATATATATATATATATATGTATTATATATATAGTATAAATATATATATATATCTATATATATATATATATTATATCTATATATATATATATATATATATATATATTATATAATTATATATATATATATATATAGATATATTATACAATAAAAGCAGGCAGGAGGGTGCAGGGGGGCACTTGCCCCCCCTAAAATCTTGGCGAAAATAAAAATTATAGAATTATATCGTTTCCAGACGCCCGTTTTTAAGGGTTTTAGTAGTAGAAAAAAAAAACATCAATCAATAGATAATGAAATAGTAATTTATTATAAACGTATTATATTTTTTTCTAAAGTTTTAATTGGTTTTCGTTTTCATATTGGCTTAAAGTCCAACTAGCTTTGTGCTTTTATATTGTTGGATTCTTCAGAATATATTCTCCGCTAGAACTTTCAGTATGTCGTAGCATTTGGCGGTTGCCAAAGCTGTTAAATCAGCTGCGGACAACACATTAAAAAACAATTGCAGAAAATAAAAGAAATATTCAGCAATTTTGAAGACGCATAATTTTTTATATATATAAATATATATTATATAATATATTATATATATATTATATATAATATAATATATAATATATATATATATATATAATTATATATATATTATATATTATATATATATATATAATATTATATATATATATTATATATATATATATTAATATATAATATATATATATATATATATATATATATATATATATATATATATAATATATGATATATATATATATATATATATATATAATATATATATATATATATATATATATTAATTTATATATATATATATATATATATATATATATATATATATATATTATTATATTATATATATATATATTTATATATATATATATATATATAATCAACGCCTTTGCCCCCCCCCTAAATGAAATCTTGCCTACGCCATTATTATATATATATATATATATTATATATATATAATATATAATATATATAAATATATATATTATATATTATAATATAATAATAAATATATACATATATATATATCTCCTCTGTCCCAAAGTAAGTTTACTGAATTCCATGAACGGACTGAGTAACTCCTCCGTGACGTATAAGAATGGGTAGCTAGTTACCTTAGGCTACATATCCATACAGGTTTAAACCAGATTTAATAAACGTCAGTTCTTGCACTTACATTGTTTATGTATTGGAGTGTGTTCTAACCTCGTTAATCAGTCTTGCACTACATCTTTTTTGTGTATGGCGCGTGTTTCTCCAACTCCTCGTTTACGTTTTTGCCGATGCAGGTAAATTTGAACGCAGCGGTACGGCCACAAATTCTGTGGAAAGTAACAATCAGTCTGCCACTGAGATTATTTGCCTTCTTTAAATCGAAGCTTATGGGGGATGCCACTCTATCGAGAACTATGGTTTATTAAGTGGCACAAAAGCTTTCAAAGAGGGCCGAGAAATGTTGAAGCGACCCTCGTTTGTGGAAGACAATCTCGTCAACAAACGATGAAAAAGTGGAAGTTGTTAGAGCTGTGATGGAGAGAGACCGCCGGTTCAGTGTCGAATGAATTGCAGGAAAAACTGGTTTATATAAAAATGCAGTTATAGAATTTTAATGAACCAATTTTTTTTTTTTTTTTTTTTGCACATCGCGAAAAATTTTGGCAAAAACTAGTGACAAGACTTGTCTGTGGAGCGAAAGCGAACAGGGTCAAATTTGTCAGATTTACTTGAAAGACTTGAAATGAAGCACAATTTTTTTGGTGATAAAGTTATAAAAGCCGATGAAAATCAAATGGGTTTTGAAGTAGATCCTAAAACAAACGGCAAAGTGCGGGAAAGGCACACAAAAATTCTCGTCGAAGAAAGCACATCTGAACAAGTCCAAGGTGAAAAAGCTGATTATTGGTTTTTTTTGGACAGCTGTGGTATGTGGTATTCAGTCACTAGAGATGCTGTTTGGCTCAAACTCAACAGTTTCTTTGAACATTACCGAATGGTCTCTTTTGGGAAAACTTCGTCATAGGTTCTTTTCTGCCTTTTCTCGACAATTTTGCATTGATATTGTCAATTCCTGAAAAAGATTGCTTTCCTGTTAGTTATCATCTTTGCATGAAGAATGTCTGCATCGAGGATTCTTTTTCTTTGTTGTTTATGCGTTTCTGAGCTTCAATATCTTGGATGAACAGATTTTCTTATAAAGATTTCATGGTACGGCATCTAAATGTTGACATAAATTCTTGATTAGATTAGATTAGATTAGATTAGATAGAGTGTTAGGGTGTGGTATCTATTGAGGCCCCTTGTCACTGCGACCCCCTTGGATCTTTTGTGACATACGCCCTTGTCTATTAAAACTCTTGGTCATCCCGATTTTTCGCAGGAATTTCAGGATGGGTGTCGGCCGACGTGGTCTGGTCTTCCTCGGATTCTCTTCAGACATCTCTTGCCAATATGAATGCTTCGCCAGCTAAAGCTTCGCAATTACATAAATGTGTGTTCTGACGTTTCTACTGCTTCACGGCAATATCGCATGAATCACATTCAACTTTTCCCATTTTCCTTGAGGTGATATCCTGAATGGCCCATGTCCAGCCGAATTCCAGTTCAGAATTTCGAAGATCAGAATCTACTCAGAGCTAAACTTCCTTTGCCTTTCTCGAGAAGGATCATTCAGATCTTTAGCGACCTGTCTGAGACGAGGGGATGATTGTCCAGTATGGCCATAGCTTTGTGTTCCCATTGTTTCAGAGATTCTTTAATGTGGGCCTTAGAAAGTCACAGAAAGGTTCCGGACCACAGTAGGCGGTTCTGGCTCTTTCCTTAGCGAGGCGGATCAGCCTCCTCATTGCCTGGTACACCTTGATGCCCTGACCTACATCAGATACTCTGTTGTGTTGAGCCCGTGCTGTAGGGTACCGTTGACATTCCCAACCAGTTTAGAGTCATCACATGCAGGAGTTCAGAGCCACCGAATAGCCGCCTGATATCAAGTTGCCCACAGCGATCTTCGCCCTCGCAATCCCTTTTTTCTATGTTTTATTTGGCACACAGCCATTAATGGCGTAAATTTCTTTGCTGAAAGTGGTGGGATACGACCCCGGGCTATCTGCGCCTACAATTGGTCCGACCAGATCCGCACCACTCCACCCTCTATCACTGATCCATCATCAATCGCACATAAATGGTTTCTGATTCAAGTTTAGGACCTCCATTATTCCAAGTTAAACGATATATTAGAAGGATTTTATACTTCTTTCCAAAAGCTTTTTTTGTTTTGGCATTAAGTCCGAAACTACAATGCCCATTTGTATCTTGGTACATCTTTCAAAATTCGAAGGTGTCCGAGTCCAGTTTTTAGTTTAATTTGACCAAGAATGGCCAGTCTGGTTGCACATGACATGGCCTCCCTTCTGATGTGCAAAAATGCAGAGGAAGGAGGCCTATCAGAGCCTCCATGGCTGCATTAGGGCATGTATGCATTGCCCCTGTGATCGCTAGGCATGCAAGCCTTTGCAATCTTTGCAGTTTATAATTTTGTGCAGTCCTTTGTTCAACTTTCGGCCACCAAACAAGTGAGGCATAGGTGATTATAGGTCTGACTACAGTTATGTATAACCAATTGGTCATTTTAGGTTTCAGTCCCCATGTTTTGCCAAACATCTTTCGGCATGTCCATAGGGCCATCGTACCTTTATCCACTACCCTTTTAAGATGTGGATTCCACGTTAGTTTCTGATCTAGGATTACTCCCAGATATTTGACTTCAGTGGAAGGGTTAATAGTGACATCACCAATCTTGGGAGCCGTGTATCTTAGCTTCCTCTTCCTGGTGAAGGGCACTATTACGGTTTTGCTTGGATTGATGTTTAGTTCTTCCAAACACCATTGTAGGATATTTGAGGTATGTTGCATGAGCTTTCCATTCAAGAACCTCTATGTGTTGCCTCTACATAAATAAATTACAAGGTTCATCCGCGTCATCCTTCGGTACCTCGAATCGATTCACTTGAGTTTGGTGAGGAGACTATCAACCACCATGGTCCATAAAAAAAGGGGTGAAAGTACCTCTCCTTGGGGGCATCCCCTCCAAGATTTCACAGTGATCATCTCCCCTCCCAGTTCAGCAGCGAATAAGTATTGTCCCCAAACATTGTTTTATCCACAGCAATCGTTGAGGGTCCGACGCCCTTGGAGGCGGCGGCATCCCCATGGTCACATACATGGTGCTATCAAAAGCACCCTGCACATCAGGAAAGCACCATACCGCCACCTCCTGTGATCTACGCGCCTCCTTCTATCTTGATACGCTATCTATTCCGCCAACTGTTGATTACCGGACTGGTAGGCATTGATTAGGATGGATTTTCTTTTCTATCGAATTTTCCACCCTCTATGTGGTAGTCTAGCATCTTTTCCATTGTTTTCAAAAGAAATGATGTAAGACTTATAGGTCGATTGAATCTGGGGGTCAGACGTGGACCGTCTCCCCGTCTTGGGGATAAAAACCACCTTTACTTTCCTCCACAGCTGGGGAATGTATCCCAGGGCATAACTTTGCCCTAAATACTCTCACCAGCAGTGGAAGCAGACTCTCCATTCCCTGTTGAAGCAAGGCTGGGAATATGCCATTCCCTCCAGGAGAGTTATATGGGCCGAAGGAATTTATTGCCCATTCTACCCTATCAGGGAAGAAGACTCTTCCAGACAGACTTTCCGTCCATCTATTAGTTCTCCTATCATCCCATATATCTACTTCCTCCCCGTCGTCAACTATTACGTTGTGCGGAAAGTGAGTGTTTATAAGTTCCACTAAGGTTTCCCTGTGGTCCTTTGTGTAACTGCCGTCTTTCTTTAAGAGAAGGCTCGGCCCATTAGATTGGTCCTTTGAGAGCACTTTATATAGACGCGCAGTTTCAGATTGGCTCTCAATGCTTTCACATAGAGTCTTCCATGATCTTCTTTTGGATTTCCTAAGTTCCCTGTTATAAGCGGTTAGGGCAGTTTTGTATGCTTCCCAATTTTTATCCCGCTTAGCTTTATTGAAGAGTTTCCTGGTTTTAGATCCTAGAGTGGTTAGCTCTTGATTCCACAGGGGACGCTTCTAGTTATCCCTTCTTTTTTCAGAGGCACACTATTTTCAATATGAACTCTTTGGTAATATTGGATTGCAGTTGGGGTAGTGGATACATCTACGGTCTGCACATCGAACAGTCCCCATATCCTCTAATCGCGCGCTGTTTTAAGGAGCTTCTTTATAACAAGTTCCAGTTTGTTGCTTAGGTATTTCTCCGTCCTCCTCTACTTCTCTCTAAGCTATGATTTCGAACCTGATGTGTCTATGGTCGAATGAGATACTTCATCAGACACATACTAGTTCGAGATCTGTATACCATAAGTGGCATTTATTAAGGTTAGGTCTAAGACCTCTTGTCTGTTCGATGTAATGAATGTGGGCTTACTGCCCCATTCACCACATAATACCTATTGATTAAGACATTCTCAAATACACTCACCGTTCTGTTGTTGATCGTCCTTCGCTGACCGCACAGGGTGTGATGGCAATCTTGCATCGCATCCCAAAATCAGTCCCCTGCAAGGTCCGCTGACAGTCATTTGCGCAAGCTGTGAATTTCTTCCGGGGTGCTTCATCGAGTCCCCAAAGTATGCCGAGGCATAACTACTCTTGCAACCCCGCGCGGTTTGGCAGCTCTACTAGGCTGCTATTAGGTCCTTGTGGTGACTCCGGAATGGACAGGGCAATTGACCCCACCGATGACCACCGCCGCACGAGGCGCGCCATGGTCCCGAAAGTAGAGCAGCTTACCCATTCCACTTGGTATTCCTTTGATTGTTCCTTCTCTCACCCATGGCTCCTGTATGAGGGCTATTTGCAGCCTCTCGCATACAAAGGTCCAGACGAGAGCATCAGTTGCTGCCTTTGCGTGGTGCCAGTTAATTTGAAGGCAGCTCAAGTTGTTTTTGTTATCCATTATGCAGATTTGGATTTTGGGTTCTGACTTGATCCCCTTGCCAAGGCCGATTTTGTTTGGCCTTCTTTCCCACTCTCTGCAGTTTGATTTTTTTTCTTTGGCTGTGAACCAGAGGGTGTTACCTTTCCTTTAAGCAGCCAAGGTTTTTCCCCTTTTCTTCGGAGTGGTAGTTCTCAGGTGAGGCCGTTTCGCAAGAGGTGGGGAGCCTACTCCCCCCTCGGGTTTCCCGCTCCTCTTCCTAGTCCAACAGTCCAAATTTATTGCTGAGCAGAGATGGTTTTGGGCTCTTAGCTTGTTTTCAGAGTGCTGGTCAAGAGAAAGGACGAGGTGCACAATCGCCCCTCTCTTCCCTTTTCAGGACCCTCCACTCGTCAGTGTTAGGGCCAAGGTTCTGTGCCTTTACAAAGGTTAGGATCTTTTCGTTTCCAATCCTTGCACTATTCTGAAGAACCAGTCAGTAACTATGGGTCGGGGATTTCATCCCCCTCAACTGTCCTTAGATCTGCCCCTCCCAAGGTTTGCTGTCCAACAACGAGTTTCAGCCACTCTGCTTGGCTCAATCGTCGCAAGTTTGGAACTCACCCTCACCCTGGTTTGAGGGATAGAGCCGTGAAGACTTATGGCTGTGTGTGCCGGCGCCAACTAGTTCCACGATCCTGCCCAGGATTCCTTCTTGTATGGCCTTAAGTTGTTCCATTGTCAAGATTTCTTGTGGATAGTCTTTAGAGACTATTCCTATTCTGATTGTATTTAAGGTAGGACTTGAGGAAGCGTGGGTGCTTGCACTCCCATCACTGCCTCCAGTCCTAGGTTTGGCACCCCCCCTGGCGTAGAGTCACTAAGGCGCGCTCGTTTTTCCGCAGGTGGGGGCCAATAGGCACGAGAGCCAGTTTGCGGGCCTCTGAAGGATCGTGCCCGTTCTTCACCAGCCACCTATATCTTCTTCTGGCCGCGCATGAAAGGCGAGGCATTGTTAGTTGGAGCTTTTGAATAGACTCCTCGATATTAGATGCTGTATCCCCTAATTGGTTGCAGCAGCCAAGTTGGATTCCTCTTCCACCTCCCTGACAGGAACTGTAAGCCCCTTTTCAGTTGAGGTTTCGGGGGAATCCAAAGAAGGCCTTGAGGCCTTTGGGAGTGGCGCACTTAAGGGGTGCCCCCCTGTAAAAGTTTTTTCGTATCCATAAAGAATAAGTTAAAACTGGGAATTATACGGTCACTCCGCAGAGAGCCCTCATACTGCGGGACAGGCTAAATTGAAACGGAGGTCGCCTGGTATCCTGGTTCGCATACTTGAGACCGAACTTTCCTCCGGCATGCATTCCTTGGCGTATGCTGTTCCACACGTGGATTTGTGGGCGGCGATTAGTTTTCCCCAGCGGCTCCGCTACTTAAGGCAGCCAGACTGCCTCTGGGCGGAAGTAAGCCCTCCGCACAGCAAGAACCGCAACGCCATTGAGGGGAAATTTTCTTGATTCCTGCTAAACTCCAAATGTCTTCGATTCTGTTGTATGCGCTCCTTGATTATTTTTGCAATGTTGTTCTTCACTTATTGTAGGGATACTTTGCCTTCGTATAATGCTTCAGAACATTATCAATTGTAAGAGATAATGCATCATTAAAGGTTGCGTCCCTTGATTTCCTTGTCGTCGATACCAGGAGTGGTCCCTAATATCATTTGTATATATCGATCATTATGTCTAGTTTCCATTATGGTACATTTACATTACATATTAATCAATAGTAATCTGAAAAAAATAAACTTAGTTAAATAACATTCCTAAAGAAAGGTAAAATAAACATTCGTAAGATTTTATCATGAAAAATGTCTATTTTTCACAGTATTAAAATTTCATGTCGCTTGTGCTAACTCATTTGTAATCGGATTGGAGAATAAATTCACAGCGATTGTTTTTAGGCCCAAACCCGGTACCAAAAACTTGAACGCTATCCACGACCAATTTTGATTTTTGGGGGCGCTGGGACACCATAATATATATATATATATATATTATATATATATATATAACTTTTATATTATTATTATATAAATAATAATAATAAAGAGGCGTAAAGTGTCTTGGCCAAGGCGCTACTTTGATTAACACTTTCCCGGCCTCGCCTCTGAAAGAGGGTTATGTTACCGTACGAGGTCTGTTATTTTTCGGTACTGCGCATGGTATTTTTCAAACAGGCGTTAGATACGGTTTACCGTATATTTTCAATTCGTTGAACGCAGGCTTTCTTGCAGCACGCTCTCGACTTTTCGTCCTTGCGACTTTCTACAAATTTTATTTTATTAAAGACTTTTCTTCGTAGTATTTCAAGCCATATTGTGTGCAAACTTGTGATTTAGGGTTTCTAGTCCTTTCCATTTTTTTTCACCTGTTTGGAGATATTAGTTTCACTCTGTTTTTGTACGAGGAATCGTTTCCTCTAATGAACCTTTTGCTTGAAAACAACATCATCATCCTTCCCACAACAAAGACATTTGGTGATCTCCGAGAGACAAAGCCTACCGGAAAAGTAGGCTTCGAATCTCTCTTCCGAACACTGCAGCTACTGGAACGCTCTTTGTCTGCAGCACAAGACTATATCACCACGAGGTTGTCATGCTACGCCACTAATCTAATAATATAATATAATATATATAATAATAATAATAAATAATAATAATATAATAATAATAATATAATATAATAATAATAATATAATAATAATAATAATAATATAATAATAATAATTATAATAATGATAATGATAAAAATAATATAATATAATGTAATTTAATGATTATTAATCTATTTTACAATTATTTTATTATTAGTATTATTATTTATTATTATTATATTTATTATTATATTATTATTTTATTCATTATTATTATTAATTATTATATTATATTTTCATTCATTATTTTAATTTCTAAATGTTCAACTAAATTTATGCAACTATATTTTAATATCTTGTTTTTAATTATTTATTTGCCTATTTTAATATTTTATTAATATTTTTCTGCGAAGGTTAATTTTTTCCCTTCGCATTCTTTTAATAATTAACCACAAATTGTCAAAACTCTTTTCTTTCTCACTCACTCTCGTCTAGTCTCCCTCTCTGCTGCTGCGAGCTCTACTGGTCACCCTTGTGAATTCGTTCTGCTGCTATGGCTAATGGAATGATGATGATGATGATGATGTTGGACCTACTGCCTCCCATACCACACGCCTATCCTCCCCAGTTCTACTGCAAGATCCCGACATAAATGGTTTCAGCAGGCAGAGATTATTTTCGGCCGTGTTGAAACCGGCTTTCATAAATATGGTCTGGGTTATGGCATCTGCCTCGCCTCATTCTTGTTTAGTTAGATTAGGGATTCGTTTCCTCACTCTTTCGCTCCTCAACAACCCACAAAACCTTGAAACAGATCTCCTTATTGCTCGGATGGCTCCACTCAGGAGGCCAAAATTCGAACAGCTCTGAGTAAGCACAGCTATGAGACAGTATCCTTCGAGTTCTGCTCGTGGAGATGGTCCCTCTTAGGAGGCATCCGGCTCCTCGTGAGAGGCCATTCTTCGTCACCTCTTTCTGAGGAAGTTGGCCTCTTTATGACACTAAGATGTGCTGGTGTCTCTGACCCACTCTCATTTTTCTCTTTTCTAAGTCCGTTGGTGGAATTTGAAAAAAAAAAAAAAAAAAAAAAGGCCCGGGCCAAAGGGGTTGGGCGGCGGGCTGAGGCACACTGTGCCTCAGGTCTCTGTTGTTGCCGTCCACACGAACACATTAATCCTGCCACAATACATCGCTGCACGCGTTGCTGCGACTCTCCTTTTCCTCCACGCCCCGCGCATTTTTCCACTCTCTACTGAAGGAGTTATCCTCCCGGACCACTTGCCTTGGTGGAGGCACGTGTGTCTGCCCTCGAGAAGGAGCCTTGGTGACCTTACTATGGAGGTCAGGCAACTGGCCGTTCTGTAAGAGCTAGCACTTCCCGTGCTCGTTTCTTCTCTAACAGGAAGGGCTCCGCGCGGACGGTCCTCCTCCATCGGTAGTACCGTTATCCAAATGGATACTGTTTTTATCATCATACTTTTGGTTCACAAGCCAAGAAGTGTGCGAGTCCCTGTACTTTCCAGGGAAACACGCCGGCCAGTTCTTAGTAGGAGCGACTGAGGACACTGGCCCATCTACCATACAAATTCTTGCATACAAAGCGCTGTTATCTGGTCGATACAGGTGCTATGGTTTCGCTCCTTCCTAGAGACCCTTTGGTTGACCTGCACACCTTCCCCAACCGCAGTCTCCAACGGCTAATGGCTTTCCATAGCCATTTACGGTGAGCGATTATGCTCCTTAGACCTCTCCCTTAGAAGAGAGTTCCGATGGGTGTTTTATCGTTGCCGCGGTCACTCAGCCCAAAATGATGGAGTTAGGGGTAGTGTGTCCTTTCAAGAGTAACTGGTCCAGTCCTCTTCATATAGTCCCCAAAGCAACTGCTGGCGATTGGAGGCCATGTGGGGACTTTCGTTCTATGAACGCTGTGACGACTCCTGATCGCTTCTCGATCCTCATATCCAATCTTTCACCTTTCATCTCGATGGAGCAACCATCTTCTCGAAGATTGATCTGGTTCGAGCTTACCACCAAATTCCGGTAGCTCCAGACGACATACCAAAGACGGCGGTGATCAACCCCTTTTGTCTCTTCGAGTTAACCAGGATGCCTTTTGGTTTGAGGAAATCTGCCCAGTCTTTTCAGAGATTTATAGACTCTGTTCTTCGAGGACTTCCTTCCGCGTGGAACCTTCTCATCGCTAGCAGGTCTCCTGAAGAACATCAGGAGCACTTGCGCGCCGTTTTCGCAAGGTTGAGCGAAAATGGTATTCGTGTCAACCCTGCGAAGTGCGTACTCGGCGTTTCTTCTTTGAGTTTTCTTGGCCACACAGTCTCTGCAGAGGGTGTACGTCCTCCGGAGGATCGTGTCGCTGCCATCCGCAACTATCCTCTTCCTGAGACTCATAAGCAGCTTCGGTAGTGGTTACGGATGGTAAATTTTTACCATCGCTTCCTTCAGAATGCAGCTGAACTTCCCCGACATCTCACCTCTCTGTTTTGCCTGAAGAAGAAAGGATCCTCCACCAAAGTAGATTGAACTGACGAAGGTCGGGCTGCATTTCCTGCCGCTAGCGAGGCTCTTGCTAAAGCCATACTCCTTCTTCATCCTCAGGATTCTGCTCCAACAAGAGTTCAGGTGGACGCTTCCGATTTTGCTGTCGGAGGCGTCTTGCAACAACACCTGAACGGAGTGTGGGCATCTCTTGCTTTCTTCTCACTCAAGCTCCAGCCTGCAGAAACTCGCTATAGCGCTTTAGGCAGGGAGCTGTTTGCCTTGTATCTCGTGGTCCGTCACTTCAGCTACTTTTTGGAAGGCCGCGAGTTCCATGTTCTCACCGACCACAAACCTATCACCTTTGCTATGGCATCTCGAAATGAACGACACTCGCCTAGAGAAGCTCGTCATTTGGAGTATGTGTCGCAGTTCACCACCGACATCAGACACATCTCTGGAGTTGACAATTTCACCGCAGATGCTCTCTCACGCGTCCAAGTCAACTCTCTTTCTTCACTTCCAAACATCAACTACGAGGAAATGGCGACGTATCAGGCGTCAGAAGACACTGCTCTTCCGTAGGGTTTTTCTCTACAGCTGCAGTGGATCACCCTTCCCGGCATAGAAAAGAATCTCCTGTGTGACATGTCAACAGGACATCCACGCCCATTCGTTCCTCCTTTTAGAAAGGACATCTTTCTCAACCTACATTCACTTTCTCATCCAGGCATTGAGGCTTCACGCAAGCAGGTTACAGCTCGGTTCGTTTGGCCCGACGTAAATGCCGACGTGACAAGGTGGACTCGCCAATGTCTTTTCTGCCAACGTTCAAAGGTTCAGAGGCACACCAAGGCTCCTCTAGGCATCTTCTTGCCGCCTGATGAACGTTTTGAAAAGGTTCACATTGACATTGTAGGACCTCTTCTTCCTTCAGTTTGAAACAATACAATCTCATATGTATTAATCGGTTTACTCTTTGGGCCGAAGCCATTCCTCTTTCTGTCGGTTCAGCGGAATCCCTAGTCAAAGCTTTCATGGCTCATTGGGTTTCGCGTTTCTGTGTTCCACTCACCGTTACCTCCGATCAAGGTCGACAATTCGAATCCTTCCTCTGGAGAGATTTGATGAGTCTCCTTGGTGCGAAGAAGATTCGTACCACCGGTTACCATCCGCAGGCAAATGGGATTTGTGAGCGTTATCACCGTCAGCTTAAGGTGTCCCAGCGGCTCAACCTCTTTCGGAGCGTTGGACCGAAGCTCTCCCTTTCGTCATGCTTGACATACGCACTGCCATCAAAAAAGACCTTCAATGTTCGGCTGCAGAACTTCTATGGTTCCACCCTTCGTTTGAATTGTGAGTTCTTCTCAGAATCTTCTCCTTCTCAACTTGCTGATCCTCTTTCCTATCTTACTCACTTAAGACGCTGTGCTGCGTCGTGGAGACCTACTCCTACACGCCAACAAAAGGTGCATTGCTTCATCCCGAAGGATCTTCCCACATGTACTCACGTTTTGGTGAGACATGACTCATCGCACCGCTCTCCAACCTGAATACTTAGGAAGGAAAAGTTTTACACTGTTCAACGTCCTTTGCGCACAGAAGTTGTGCCAATCGACCGTCTTAAGCCCGCTAATTTCGAGGTAAACCCTCCTGGCATTCAGGATTCTCATTTCTTTTCCTAAAACTGTTCCGGGTCCTCGTTCCTTGTCCTCGCTTTCTTCCTGTAGTAACCTTATTACGTATCACCCATCTCTTCTCCTGTTTCGCCACATGCTCACCTCCCCCGTCATCTATTCATTGCACTGCCATCTTCAAACTCTGTCTCGACCAAACAGATTACGACGAGGCAATCCAGCTTCCACTTCAGCCCAACTCCAGCTTGTTCTTCTGCTTTGCATCCGCCCCTTGCACATTGTCTAGCACCAGATTCCTTTCTCCGACATCCGCTTTTTCTCTTCATTTTCTTTCTGCATCTTCAATGCCCGCCTTTGTTCTGCCCGTCGGTAACTATCCGCCTTGCCTTCACAGCAATCTCTCCATTCTGCTCTAGTTTCTTCGGGAACTGTAGGCAGATCGAGGAGAGGCCGTAAAGTATCTTGGCCAAGGCGCAACCTTGATTAGCACTCTCCCGGCATCACCTCTGCAGGGGGGGGGTGTTATGTTTTCGTACGCGGTCTGTATTTTTCGGTACTGTTCATGGCATTTTCAAACAAGCGTCAGATACGGTTTACCGTATCTTTTCAATCCGTTTGAAGCAGACTTTTTTTGTATCACGCTCTCGATTTTCGTTCTGATATTTCTTCATTTTATTGTTGATGAAAGACTTTTTCTCCGAATTATTTCAAGTTAGAACTTGTGTTATCTTGTGATGAGTTTGGTGTTGTGGTGTATTTATTTTGTAAATAAAAGTTGTTATTAATAATGCCTTAATAATCATTAATATCATAGCTACATTTTAGAATAGCTTTTATATATTTTGGAATATAATGTATAGTAAGAATAACAGAGTAGCAATCCGTTTTCACAATCTCCCGCCCCTAAGGCTATAATGAAACGCTGCTCGATTTTTTTTTTTTTTAGAATGAATTCTAGAAAATAGACACCTAGTAGTTCACTGCTAAAAGATTCACCCAAAAGCAGCCCAAAGCCCCAAATAGGCCTCAGTGCTGATCAAACCTAATACCATAGTATATTAATCTGTGCTAAAACTTCGCAACCAATTTTTATAATGTATTGTTATTTTTTATATTTTATTGATTTATTTAAATTCCAAAATCCTTAAAAGTATTTTGTAATTTTTAAGGATTTATTTGGGGTTCAAGTTGCTCCGTTTTCATGCTGCAACCCACTCACTTGTTGTCAACTGTATTGTTTTGAAGAAATATATGTGTTTGTTGAATGAGAGTTTTCAATTGAGACTTATCCTTACTACTGCCAACACCTCCATCTCAACAACACCTCACTACACGCTAACACGAGTAACAACATAAACTCATACAAAACCCTAGCGCACTTAAGACTTAGTTTCTTTTTTTTAAGGAAACTTTCTTTTATGCCTAGTGAATTCTGGACAATTATACCCAATATTGGCAAAGTACAAAATCCACTAAAACATTGTGTTAAATATAAGTCGAAGCATAAAAGAGTTTTTATATCCTACATCTAAATACTAAAATTAAAATAAAATAGACGAGATATAAGTGGAAGTATATAATAGTTTTTATATCCTCACACTGAAGAGTTGCAATTAAAACCATTGCAATTAAAAGGATTAAAATTTTACAAATAGGATAAATTCATGTGAAGGAATTCTTGACACTTAACACTTGACAGCTGCCTGTCTAAGTGGTCTTTCTTTGACTGAATTGAGCTGAGAATTTTGATTCTGTTGAGCGTTGAATTGTCGTGAATTTATCCCTGAAGTTGAAGGTTGAACGTCTACAATAGCAGTATCACTATTACTTTAAAGAAATGAATTTGAATTTGAGGGATCAATTTGATCTGTATTATCATTGTTTTGATCATCTGAATTGGAGAAGTCACTGCTTATTTGAGCATCAGCTTCTCCACTGGAGATAGAGTGGGTAATAGATAACTCCAATGGGTAGAGATGAAAAATAGAATGATGACAGATTTGTCCATCTCCCGTTTTTAACAACACACTACTGATCCTATTGTCATGACCAACAATAACATCCAGAACTCTGCCCAAAAGCCAGAAAGGTCTAGGCTTATTAGGTGTCTGAATCAGAACTATATCTCCAATCTTAATTCTGTTAGCCCACTCTGAATGATTGAGATTTCTACTTGTCTGGCACTAATTTGATACATAAGGCTCATACCATAATTGCCTGAAAGTCTCTAAAACTCTTCCTTGAGCAGTTAGAGTTAGGACTAAGTTTTGTTGTGAGGGAAAAAGTTGCTTCCATATGGGGTGGAAACTTCGTTGAGTATGAGGTTTGAATTGCCATAAGGCTTCAAAAAGGAATTTGGAGCAATAATTTCCAAATCATTTTCTGATGACATATAGGCTAAAGGTCTTGAATTAAAAACATTGATAATATTTAAAATAGCTGTTAACAGTTGATAGTAAGTTAAGGTTGCTTTACTTATAGTTTTATAGAGACATTCCCTAACTGTTCGTATCATTCTCTTCCAAACTGATCTCCCCCAACTTGAATAGATTTGAATCTTGTAATGTTTGATGTTATTAATATGCATATATGTTCGGCGAACAAATCTGAAGACAAAGATTCTAACAGTATATTTCGACCTTGTTTGAAATTCCTAGCATTATCTGAGTACAAACTGGAAGGTATGTCATATATATTTGTGAAAAGTTGGAATGAAAGTAAGAAAGATTCTGTGGATATATCCGGAAAGACGTCAACATGAATAGCTCTGATATTAAGGCAGGTGTAAGTTAATAGATACATTTTTTGAAGTTTCGTATTATTATCCTCTACAAAGAGATGTTCTGTAAAATCCACATCAGAATGCTCAAAAGGACACACAAAATTAATTTTATGATGTGGAAGTCATTTTTGGATATTTAAAGGGAATACTGTTAAATATTTTGCAAATGATGTACTCTGACAAAACATTCTTTACAGCCTGCTTGGCCTTGGTAATCCAGGAGCCATGAGATCTCATGAAATTGATAGTGGCTTGAACACCCAAGTGTTGACACCTAGAATGAAAATCTCTTATAATTAATCTAGCGAGGTGGTGATCCTTGCCAAGAAAAATTGGATTTATCACATCATACTTATAAAAAAGTGTTTTGGCAATTCTCCCATTGGATTTGATGAGTCCTTTATCATCTATAAATAAATTAAGTTGATTAACTAGCATTGTCATTTCATCTTTTTTAAGGATTTTGGAGGAATAATATTTCCTTAGAAAAACAATGCTGCTACATTATCTTCAACCAATGGAGTTGGGCTTTCTCATCACAATTTTCATCCAGACCCTTACTCCTGTTAATGAATTTGAATATTATTAAAGTTAACTTATAAAGTTTATGCACACTTGAGTGATCTTTACAGGGTACCAAAGACTGAGTAACAACCACAGATGTGTGACATTGCACAGTTTTTTCCTTACTGGCCTCAGAAAAACATTTAAGTTTACTAATAGGCCATTGAGATTGATCTTGAAGAATCCAAAAAGGACCCTTAAGCCATAATGGCAATTTTGAAAGAAAAGTAAAGATCGCTGCAACACCTTTGTTAATCAGATCTGCTGGATTTTCAGCAGTATTGATGTAAGAATAAGAAATGGGTACCCTGTACTCTTGTTCAACTTGTTTTGGAAAATTTATTTGAGCCTAAAATTTACTTATTTTTTGCTCTTCTGGACAGGAGCCATGAAAGAACAATTTCAGCGTTTACAAACACCTTTATGCTTTTGAACTGAACATTAGGAAATCTGATAATATTGATTTGATACACTTGAAAAATAAGAACACAGATAACAATTCCATGTAAAGTACCGTACTTTGGCTGATACTTAGGGGTATCTTAAAGTACGGCACCAGAATTGATACAAGTTTCTTATATATATATATATATATATTACTACTATATATATTATATAATACGTATATATATAATATATATATATATATATATATATATATTATATATATATAAAAAAAGATATATATATAAATATATATATATATAATATATATATATATATAATATATATATATATATATATATATATACTATATAATATATATAATATATATATATATATATATATATATATATATTTTGATAAAAATTACCCCTTTTAAGCATTTCACCTTGCTGGTGAAAATCCGCAACCGTGAAAACCTCTAAAGCAGAAAAAACGCGTAATGTCGTCCTGACCCACTACTCTATCTGATGAGCTATAAAGAGAACATCGACTAATGAACCTATCCCATACATGTGTATTATATTCATCCACCTAGACTCAAGAAATATTGGCCGCTCCCTTCCTCGCACACACACCGTGGGTCATTATGGGTCCTCACCAGTGTTTCCGGTACGCACAATGTTGAAATATAAAATAACTCTAAGTAAAGCGCGCGGAGTTCAATACTTTATTGGTAGTATGAAAAAGTAAAACATGCACTGCTCGCAAAGTCATATTGCATAAGGTAATTGATAAAAAATACCCCTTATATAATAAAAACAATTTTTCAACACCGAGCGTGGGGAGGAACCGAATGCAAAATATTCAACATCTATAGGAACGCTATTTTCGCTTTTCTTTAATTATGAGTTTGCTTCTATCATGTGCCGTTGGTCATATACTAGCGATTCACGACTCGAGATTATATATATGAACATAGAAATTCCATGGAGTTCGAATTTCCCAAGCACACACAGAGATGAAATTTATAGGTTAAGGGAGGAAGAGAGGGTAATATTTAATCAAATAATCATATCAATACTGCGAGCAAAAGATGGCAGTTTTTACTCACTTTTATCTCAATTACCACAATCTATGAGGCCCGCGGGGTTTTACAATACATTTATTTCACCTTTTGTGTTTGGTTACCACTGTGTCCACATAAAGTATGCCCAGAGTTGTTGTGGCGCGGAGTAAAAAGAGCGACAAGGGAAATGGTCTTAAATTTGTCCCTTTATTCTATGTGTGTTGTTGTAATTGCCAATATTTCACCAATAGAGAGGAATTTATGATATATGTACGTGTCCTTCCTTATTTTAGCTCATCGTTTTCGGCATCTGTGGTCCAAACACATAGCGTTTATGGTGCTCAAACCAGGTCCAGGCCTCCAATTATCCCACAAGCTTAAGGTGATTTATGCTTTAAAAGTGTTATTATTTTTTATCAATTAATAAATTTCCTGAACAATTTATTATACCAGACGATAGAGCAGATAATGCAGATTTAACTATTATCCACAATAATAATATGTTATTGCGTAGTGTTTACTATGGTTTCTATCTGTTTCTAGATAGGGATTATGCTTGTTTTACGCGTTAGTTTGTGAGTGATTTATGTGTTTCGTGTAGGTGTTTTTGTTCTTCATATTATATAGGCTGTTCGAATACATATTCAACACATAGGAAAATTTTTTTGTTCGTTTTACTAAAAGTTTTAAAGGGGTAATACTTCTTTTAGCTCTATCTATGGTAACAGAGCATTGTTGTATTGTGAAATAAACATCAATTTTACGCGTATCTGTTATACTGCTTAGAGATACCAGATTTACAAATTGCCTAAGTGTCTAAGGTTTAGTGCAATGCTTAAAAGTGTTGGTTTTTTATACATATTGCCTATCAAATTTATCTGCGAGCTCAAGTTATGCAGTTATTACTTTTTATCTAAAAATTTAAATAATTTATTGAAAATTCTACCCGAGGTTACTTAAGTATTGTATATTCCAACTCTTGTTAATGCTAGGTACCTACTGTTGGTTCCACCATGTGCTCCTAGTCGTGAAAAAGCGTGGGAAGTAGCGTAATTGAGCAATAATGATGTACCTATTCTGTGTGTGGTTCTCTAATATATTATCATATAGGATAAGTAATTGTTCATGTTAAATTCTTTTTTAGCTCTATCTCGTTGTTTTTGTAAGGGTATAACCATTAACGCGTTTAATCTGTTCTTATAGTAGGTCCATTGGTTCCTATTCCCAGCAGAGAAGGTGAATATGATTTAAAAGGATGATTAATAGGTTATTTATTAATCAATAACCTATTTCACTATTAATAACTAGCGGAGCTCACACAGGACAGTTTTAATTACTTTATCAATAAATATAGATTGAGAGCCGGTTTCATAAGTATATTTTTCTCACCTTGTGTTTAGGTACCCTAGTTATTTTGCTTCTATGCGAGTGTTGGATACACGGGTATATAAGAGCGTTGGCATTGATTCACTATATTCAATGCTAGGTTGACATATAATGCATTCATTAGAAAGTTATTGTCTATGTGTTATATACTTTTAATATATTTCATTTTGTGGAGATCGTATAAGTAGGTCAAAGCACATGTGTATTTGATGCTGCTCATAGGGGTCCAGGTTTCCAATTCCCAAAAGCAGGGTGTATGAAATGCGCTTATAAAAGCGTCCAGTGTTTAATTATTTATACTAATAATATTTCTATTTCTAAATGAGAACTGGTTTAACAACTATAGAGTAGTTTACTCTCAGTTTATTTATATCATATAAATATAAATTTTATTTATGAGAATCTACTCCAGATTTAACAAAGTTATCTTTAAATTCACCCACCTTGTGCACTCACTACCCCAATAAGGTAGCCCTCGTGTTTGTAGGTGGACTCACTGGTGCGGCCGGAGATAGTAGTGTGATTAGCGTAAAGAGGCGTCAATGAGTGAGCATGTTACTTTTACATATTGGTTAATATAGGGTGCATATTATTTCACCCTTTAAATAATATTAAAGTATAATTTGATTCGATGTTACTTACTCTTAAATCTCTTTTGACGAGTTTCTTTAGTGTCTCTGTAAAAACACCATACAAATACTTTATCTTGTTAGGGATCCATCGATTTACTCGTGAATTCCCATAAGCAGGGGTGATAAAATGCACTCTATAATATTGTAAAACTATTATAGGATTATGGTTGTGTATTTATTCTTTTCTAACCACTTTTTAAATACACTAAGGCTTTCATCTACTGATTCTGTATCGCATAATGTCTAAAATATATTAGACTATATGTAAATAAAATAAAAAAGAGATGAGCAATATCCTTAATATCTCCGTGACAAAAAATTAATATGCGAGAATAGACGGATATGCGGATTGCGGTATGGATTAGAATAAAATGAATTGTACTGATATGCGGTTTATATCCGTCGTACTACCTTCTATGTTTTTACATATAAATATAAAATAATATATACTCATAATATATATTTTATAATTGTGAAAAATTTTTATATCCATAATAAAGTGAGTAAATATTAAATAATAAATTTTTATAACATATTAAATAATAATAATTTATAGATAGATCATAAGAGTATCTTCACTATTTATTTATTCTTTTAATTTGATTTAATATGAATTCTAAATAAATATTAAACTAATAACTAATTTAAATTTACTAATATTAAAATTATATTAAATATAAATAATTTTTATGATATTATGTATATATTAGTAGAAATAAGTAGTTATTTTATCTACAATTAATAATTTTTTTGAAATTTAATTGATTTTATATTTAATATATATATATTGTTATATTACTAATAACAAACAGTCCAGAATACTAATTAAGAATGTAGACAAGAAAGATTCCTAGGATAGCATCATTTATTGAGCAATTAGATACTGATATGAAAATTATAATGATTTTCAATTAAAAATAGGTATTCGGTTCCATCTTTTATTTTTTATTCGTGAACAAAAATTCGTACCTTTAGAAAACGAGTGCTCTTTATTTTGACAAAATATAACCAGAAAACACAATACCTGTCTATATTTGTGAATGTAGGTTCTTCAAGAGAGAGACAGACTTTCTAGCACTTTAACCTCCTTCGAAAAAATATAAAACGGACAACAGCCCACAGGAGAGGGGACGTAAAGTAGTGTTTCTTCTATAAGTTGATCACTGCACCTATTGTTTTGAGTTTAATTTACTAACGGATAACAAATCTAGCAAGGTAACAACTCATACAAATCCTAAAGTTTCTTCTTATTCTTGTGGGCACGCTATTTTGTCTCTAGGTGTTTCGTGCGAAGGTGTCTCCCTGGATGGTTCTCTCATCAGAAGATTTGTCGCCGTACTACACCTCTGGTAGCTCCGACCCTTAACACACGAACCTGTCCTATGCATTAAAGAAAAAGTGTGTGACTGATATCTGTCCAATAATACTTGCCAATGAATACCTATATATCATTAGGAAAATAATATCTACTCGTTACCATTCCGTACATCTCTGTGAAATCCTCAACTCTGATCTACCATATCACTACCTTTAGAATAAATTAACTCCGTACTTTCTGAAATTCGGACTTCCACCTGACCTCTTCCGAAACTCCACCCATGCTACCATTATATTCAATAAATTATTAGACGCTCCTGGTGAGCTTGGTCTACTTCAGCAACGTACTCCGTTTCCTATCAGCCTCTCACAACTCTATTCCACTAATGATACATGTCGGAACTCACTGGAATACAACTCGGTATCTCGGCTCGGATCTCGTTTATTTTTTGATGAATTTACTGCTCGGTATCACTCGGCGGTCAACTCCTAGTTAACACCGGGGAAGATCTACTACCTTTCTGTAAATCTTTTCCAACACAAAACTCTCATTGACTAACACTACACTAGATCGGGTTAGTATTTTCTATAATCCTCTTGGTTCCGACACTTATCTTATCCCAGAGATTGCACCTCGTTAAATCACACCATATGACACAGAAGTTAGACTGGGAGCTGATGAGTATAAACACCAATCTATCTGACTTGCGAGATGATCAAAAACCGTTGTGAGAGAGTATGAGGATCTCACTCAGAATGAAGCCCACATACATTGATTTCTCGAATTGAACTAATTTAGAGTGATTAGAGTCCAATATTGTAGTCAACTGTCAAACTACTACTTGTTATTCCAACCCCCCCGTCTTTAGCTGTGCCGTAAAATATCCTACCTCTATTCCTTTCTTTCCAGAAAGTGCATAAATTACTTCATTTATTTTGTACAAATTATAGGAAAAGGGCTCCCCGGTGAGAAGGCTTTATACACTAGCCGTGATTCCCAATTCATCACAGAAATCTATAAACATTGCAAATGAGCTAGCTACAGGCTCAGATTGAGATGATGATGTGTTCTGACACGTGGTGTTCTCTCCGCGTCCTTCACTTGTTGAGAGTGTTAGTGGCTTGATTTAGTTTGTTATGTCACCATTTGTGTAAGGATGGCTGGTGATGAGTGGTAGGGATTGCGCAAAATTAAAATAATGATCCTGCTGTGCTAGTCCCTAGTGGCAATTTGATCCAGATTATGAGTGCATTAAACATTTAAACTCATTTACGCTTTAAGATAAAGTGTTCCAAGAAACTCACAATATATAATATAATAAGAAGAGTGAGAAAAGAGGCAAAAGCTTTAAAATAGCCATAACATACACACATTTGTATATATTATGAATGTTAGATAAATAAAATATATATAGAGTATTCCTATAATGGCCTTTTAAACTCACTACAAGCAAGATGAACATTTAATTATAAGTAAGTAAAAATTAATATATCATATAAGAAGGTTTAGATAGGCGTTCGGTAAGAGGTCATCTATATTCAAATACCAGTGTAAAACTACAACCAAATAAACTTTATCAACTTATCAAATTTATTATATAAGTAAATACACATCTGTATAATCAACTTAAACTTTGGACAAAAGACTTACAACATGACCCAAAATAAGGGCACTAGTGAGGGTCAGTCCAGATTATGAGCCCGGCATGGTGGCTTTTGTTCATCAAAATCCAAAAAATATAACCTATTTATTTTCATAAAATGTTTACAAAAACACTTCTTAGAAATTAATCTATAAACACTATAAAACATATTATTGTTTGCCTATAAATATAAATACAACCAGGTATAACATTTCAAGTTGGGGGCTTTATAATTATCATTAGTACCGCGAACGGTGCTCTCCTAACGAGAAGGTGGGCCTATGAAAGGATTATTACTTGAATTTTTGTTTGCAATTTATTCTTGTAAAATCCAATTAATAAGTGTACCTTTCTCTCTCTCGAGTTTAGCCCACCAATCTACTCTAATTATTTGGTCCTTAATGTTACTAACAACCCTCAGATTTTCCCTCGAACCATAACTATAGACCACGCAATTTTAATTTTAAGTATTTTAGACAAAGACTATATCAACTTACACAAAAGATAAAACTATATAATATGTCTAATGATGTTTAAAAATAGGAAATTGGATATACTACATAGAAAAAGCTTTATATATTAATACCTTAACTTGTGTTGGGATCCCTCTCTCTAATTTCTAATTTAGAGGGTCTTTCTTCCTTTGGGTTTAATCGACGTTTAATGTTCTCTAAAATCCTTATATGATTAATATGGATTTAATGATTAATTCTATTATTCATAATAATTAATTCATATAGATTATAGTAATAAGTTTTAATATAGTCAACAGCCTCGTTATTATTATTAAGAGGCACATACAAGTTAACTTTCCTGCTTCCCTATTAATTATAAGTTTGGTAGATTTGTAAAGTACTACACAGTTTATATGTTTTTTCGAAAATTTTGAAGTTAAAGTGGGTTGAAGAGATAGCAGTTGGTAATAATTTATGTTGGATTAATGGTTAAAAAAAGGAGGGCGAATAAGAAGAATAATGGATTTCTTGAAAATTACCGGTTTAATGAAAGTGCATTCGCAAATGCATTAAGAAAGCCTCATATGGGATCCAATAGTGATAATAGTATATCTAATAACATAATATTTATTTTGTGGTTAATTTAAACATTTAATAATAATTATGGCACTATAATGAAACCAATTAAGAACGGCATAGTGCCAGTGTGAGGAAGTCGTAAAAACATTTGCAAATAAAGTAAATCCCTTCGAATACGCTATAATTCTTATAAGAAAACGAAACCACCCACATTATATACTACTATTATTTTGCTTATCAGTCCTCTCATTGTAGGATTGAGTATATCTGTAATTGCATCCAAATACTTAAGGAACCAGATCAATAAAGAGTCGTAGCCGGCATTCTCAAAGTTTGTGAGGTCCGTCAATCGGCTTACATTATCGGCACTCTCTCTCAGACGATAAGAAAACACTGTGGTCTTACAGTAGACATTTAACAATATAGTACTTTTGCTGTGTTATCCGGGCAGCGAAATTTAGACCTATAATTAATAACGTGATCTCAGCCTCCTTATACTATCTCTGCTAGCACGTGACGTCTACTATCTCCTCTTCTAATTCGACATCAATTAATTCTGTCCTTAGTACTCTTAATATATTATTCCTGTGTGATAATTACGATCAAGGGAATGTTGATATCTAATAGCTGACACTGACTCTAAAGACATTGACCCCTCTGTGCTGGCATTTACTATCAGTCTCCAAGTGCTTTTGAGCAACCCACCATATCTTCATACCACAGATGTTCAGCGCCCTGCCGTCTCTACTAAAATCTTTATAACCTAAAGAGGAAAAACCCAATCCAGACATTCGCTCATAGGTGTGTCTCAGTTTCGTGATTCCGGCTCAGAGGACAATACTGATACTCTCCTCCACGTTACCCTCAATCTGGACCGGGCAGCAATTTGCATTTCAGCTCTAGCCTTCTGCCACAATTATCGTTGTTGTAATTCAAAGTGTGGCATCTCCTTTATGAGTATTTTCTTGGGATGAAAATAGTGATGCAAAAATTTACTCACTGCCTTATTGGAGATATCTTGGAAAGATTGAGAAAATGTAGCTGAAGCAGTCTCCAGTGTTGATCAAGTGCTTTGACGAAATTGTCTTACTTAACCACAAAGTTATTATGTTGCTCAGTTGGGAAATTATACAATTTTATTACTCTTATTTCAACAAAAGAGGCTCTCATTCATTGAATTTAGTTCTTGTTACCAGGCGTCTCAAAACATGATATTATCTTGGTGGCCAGGTCTTTTGTCACTCATTGTTCTAATGTAGCCCTACTGTTCCATTAGCACAGGAAAACAAAGTGGTATTTGAGTGTGTTAACCCTCCCTTTGCTCCCCAAGCAGATAAATAATCATTTTTTTCAAATCCACACAATAATTACAATCTCATGGAGATGGCTATTGCAATCTATTCTCGAATTTATTTTGATGTTGGTCATTACTCTTCTTTTATATTTATTTGTTATCAGAAGTGCCTTAATTGGGGTTGATACCATATAAATATATATTTTCTGTTTATATGGTTAAAACTTATTCAATCAATTTTTTTAACTACTGTGAATTAAAAGCCTTCCATTCACTTGAAATCATATGCGGCTAAGTCCCATATTCAGAAGATTTAATCCCATTCAACATCTATTACAAACATAACAAAGAATTTATGACCATTTTCTAGAATTTCTACAAGTTATCTTTTCGCTCAAGTGAGATGACATTCTTCATGTTTGCGATATAAGGAGACATAACTAGTTGCTCAGGATCTAGATAATAATTATCCTTTTTATCTTTTCAGCCTGGAAGCCAATAAAATTCATTGACAGACTGCTTTATGAGACAAATTACATTTCTTCTTGACTCCATGATCATTCAATTTCAGACTGACTAAAAATCAATAGCAAATTACTATCAGAATTTTCTGCAATTAAGATGGCGTATATTCGGTCAGAGCGATCAGTGCTTCATTCATCGTGTATAAGGAGGTAAGAGCTTTTTATTTTGAACTTACATTCAATTCTTCTCCTAAAGAGGTAGACTGCAAGTAATACAGGGCACAGGCATTTCCTCACAGTGGTCAACTTGGTCGTCTGGCAGTAGGATAGTTTGGTTATTAAAAATATAGTGGTGTTTTGTTTGTTCTATATTGAAACCTTATTAGCATTGAAAGGGCAGGAAGTAGCAGTTCCATACCAAGTTTGTTTATAGTGGTTCTCTCCAAAACCAATTAGCAAACACACCAAGATCGTCAGCTGTTTTAGTATTTGTCTTTTCACTTGTAGACCACTTTAGATTCTGCAGTAGTTTTTTCAAACACACGTTTTCGCCACAATTTTGGAGTGAAGCCCCAAAATATTATAGTCTCCCAGTCTTACTATTGGAAGGGGTATAGGCACGACTAACATCAATCTACCAAAAGAGGTATTTAATGTTGCCCCTTTGTATCCTGCTTAAATTTAGTTGAAGCTCCCACAGTTATGTAGTGTAGAAGACCCCCCATATCTGTTCATTACTGTCATCTCCTTTCCTTCTTTCGCGCAAATTTGTAGCTTTCTCATTTTGTTAGGAGATTCAACAACCTGCAAAATGTGAAAAATCCCTAAATTGTATTGATCATATTACATTGTACAAGAGTTAGGATATCATTATAAAATGTATTAACAAATTTTAATATAAATATGTAAATAAATGTAATAAATAGTGAAATATGCAGAAATTGATATTGATCAATAAGAGAGAATTTTTTAATACCACCAGCAATGTATTAATTTTATTTTTCACTAAATGCAGTCCACTGCCTCGTAATCAAACTTGAATTCCATCAGTGATCATTATTGTGTTTAATTTTGGGTATAAATCCATGAAAAATAACCGTTTTCTGGCCACGAATGTGAATTGAGTGATATAATTTGGGAATTGTGAGCACAATAGAAGCAAAGAGTTTATGTGTAAGATAACAGAGATTTGCAAAATCAATTGTCAACTTCAATAAGAATTAGCCTAATAAAAAAAATATCTCAAGCTTCCCTGATGAAAACCAAATGAAAAACTGCTATATCTTATTACCTTATTATTTATTTAAGGAAAGTTATAAATAATAAATAAAATAATAAATTAATAATCAATAATAAAGGTAAGTATTATAATTCAATAATAATAATAATAATAATAATTAAAAAAAATTATATATTTAATACATTATTACTTACGCTTTGCTT
Source organism: Trachelipus rathkii (assembly GCA_015478945.1). Lineage (NCBI taxonomy): Eukaryota > Metazoa > Arthropoda > Malacostraca > Isopoda > Trachelipodidae > Trachelipus > Trachelipus rathkii. Next base: position 13,598 of record JABUQX010120392.1, on the reverse strand, counting down.
CATTTCTTATTATTATAATAATTTTAAAAGATAAAAAATAAAATTTAAGATTTTTAATAATTAATAATAAATTGAAATTTTAAAAGGATAAAAATAAATTAAATAATAATAAATAATAATAATAAATAATAATAATAAATAATAAAATAATCAATACAATATATAATAAATAATAATGGATGAAAATAATTACTGATAATGATTAAGCATAATGATAATGATAGATGATGAATGATAATTATATCAATATAATCTCATATGGTTATATTATTATTAAATTATTATGATTATTATTATTATTATTATTATTAAATTAATTATTATTTATATATTTTATAATTATTGGAGTTATATATATTTATTATTAAAATATATATATTTAATTATTTATATTTTTTATGGGTTTTATATATTTTTATTTTTATTCTTTTCCTATTGAAAACCATTCTGTCAGCTCCAACTTGGTTTAGAGGCCACCCACGCATCAAGGCGGGCATCAATTTTTTCTTGCTTTAGAGAAATAAGAAAAGAAACTCCGCAAGAACCAACCATATTTAAATCCAGGAGCTATGCACTGTGTATTAATATCCCTTTGATGGTGGCCCAAATCCCACCAAATACGAAACGCCGGCGGGTTGAGTGTGAGTATTTTAAATTACATGACGAACTTTTACAATTGTGTAGGGTTGAGTTGGGTTTGAAAAATAATTTTTCAAGGCAAAAAGAAATATTACCGGAAATACTACAATTTACCTCAACAGTTTGTTCAATTTACTTATTTTCTTCACCCGTTGAACGATAGCATTTAGAATTTGCTTATTTTCAGAAGATATTTCAAGAGGCGGCCACTGAACATAGTGTGGTACCAACCCCGCCTCTCAAATTACTGGTGAGTGAGAGTGATTGATTTATATATTTTGTATTCCTGAACTCTGAGTGAGGTGCGAATCCTCTGAGAGGAGTGTGGGAGGCACATTGTTCCCCTCATTGCACCTTTAATAGTATGACCTAGACCATGAGTTGAGTGATCAACAGATGATAAGATTCTTGAAAGACAAAATTACTATGGTGAAGTCATTGATGCCATATGAACCACACAAGCCTCCGCTAAGCACGCGTTTTGACAGCAGAGATATCCATACCAGAAATGTTCAGTGTAGACTTATCCGGGGAACTTAGAGAAAAAGCACTAGCGTCTGGATCTTATAGAGTTATTTATTGTGGTTGGTAATGAGAAATATCACAACTCCTCCTTAAATTATATTGTTAGGCAGTTAAATGAATCTGACGAAGAGAGAGGTTTATTGAAACAGGAGTTTTTTTGTAGTTCTTCTTATCAATAAAAAAATAGGCTCTCCTAAGTGCAGACTCAAGTACATGGCATTTCAGACACAAAGACAGACCTTGGGTTGCGTTTCATAGAAAAATAAGTGAATTGATGTAAATGTGAGATGAAAACTATGAATTCCAATTTTCTAAATAGTTATTTTTTTGTTGTAGAGGGGATGTTATTCCAATCAATCGGGAGGACATAAATTTCACGTTTACTAATATAATCTATTTCCATACTCACTCTGTTGTGCTTCGGCAATCGATGGGAATAACGTGTGCGTATTCAATAATACATAGCACGGTTGTCCAAAATTTACGAACTATAATTAAGAAAAAAAATGAGAAAATGGAATGAACTAAAATAGTGAAAAGAGATGACTATTTTTTCGCCTTCAGTAACCATTCATGTGTAGGCAAGTAAGCTCATCTTGGGATTTATTACTTGTTTGGCTGGACTCAGCAATCAGTTAATGATTGCCTATATGAGCAAGCGTGACATAGCTATTTTTTTTTCCTTCATTTAGGGGGCACTATATGTTTCTATTTAATTATTTAATGAAATAAATTAAAAAGAAACGAACACCAAATTCTAAATATAATATTTACGTTTATAACATATGGGGTAAAATCAAATAACACCTATTGGTATGACTTATCCTATCTTTATTTCTTTATCTACATAACCTACATTCATTGTTTATTGACATTTTACCTCTAATTGAGGGTTATATTTAATTTACTTAATATAATATTTTTGTAATATTATATTATTTATATAGGGTGGTTATAATTCCCATAATGGATCTCTCTAATAATATCATAATTTTCCCAATGTATGATAAATAGGGGTTATTATATATTATATATATCACTTGTAACTTTAATTTATATTGAGCGCTTTTTTCCCCATATAAAGAATTAGAGTTTATAATAAACTTATTTTTCTTTTGCTTTTATTTTATTTATGTTTTGTATTTTATGGGAACCCACCCTATGGTTATTTAGTTGCTGTGAACACACACGAAAGATTCCCGGCTGTGTGCTCTTATAGTAGGAGTATAAATAAAATAATAAGAGAGTCTACATTTTAACATTTCACAACAAAAGATAACATGAGTTAAGAATCCTCGGGGTTGTAGGGGAAACGCGAATTATCTGAGATATTAGATAAGAGAACGGTTGTTTGTGTTTTAAAATAGAAAATTAAGAGAGAAAAATTGTGAGGCGGAGGGTGATAGGCAGTTGAGGGTGTGTGTCCGGTCATCGTATGATGGGCGCTATTAATGAGAGAGAGTTAAAAATTGGATCATTAAATCTCTCCATAAATAAATATTATGCTTAATATTCTCTCTATTGTGATATGGTTCTATTTATGTACTTTCCGCTGCGACTGGGAACTCAGGTTCTCTCTATATAACTCTATTGAAAAACGTCAACGTCTATTTAAATAGTATTTTAGGTCTTAATGAACTTTAAGAGGACCCAAATTAGGTACCCAATCTATTTAATGTAATCAGGACTGTGTTTCTAAAAAACTTAGAGTGGAGTTTACCCCTGTACGGGGAGTGGTTTATACAATATTGTATTGATTATGAAATATCCACTTGAAAAATAAAGGTTAAAAACCATTCGAGGAGAAGATTAAAAAAAGTATTAAAATTAAATTTTCTAATCCCTATTACATTTTAGACAATGCAACAGAAGCTCGTGGAAATATTCTAAACAAATTGTAATAGTAGAAAACAGTCATGAATAATATGTATCCTTTTCATGAAAGTTTCGAGCGCATAAATATTGTGAAGGATTCATATTAAATGCACAACGGTGACATCCTAATAACAATAAGGGCTAAATTACCAGTTCAAACAATTAATTCTACGTCACTACATAAAATTATATATTTATAACATTTTATCAAATATCAAGGGCTTACCTCTAATGCCGCGTAAAATAGACTTGCCGATAAAATTATTCGCACCCACGGGACCAAATACACCGATTTTTTCCAATTAAAATTTTATTCTCGACATTTTTCCTAATAAGAGGAATCATATGAAAAAGAATATTTATGCTTGGTTGCTCAAAACAGGATCTTCCCTTCCCCCAATATATATTTTCTTAGACCTGAAAAGTCATTTTTTAAGGCTATTTAGTTAATTGAAATTTAATTAAATTTTGCCATTAAAATTTTAAGACGTATTTTTTTAATTTGATTTGATAAAATTAACTTGAAAATTGGATGACAAGAGGGAGGTCTGGAATGCCAAATTAAGTAGCCGTTTTATTGCATAATTTTACTTTAATTTGTTTTACAAGTCTCTCCAATATCCCCTATATCCACCCTCCTATAATATATATTTAGGTTTATTTAATATATGTATTTTATACATATTAAATAAATACTATATATATATATATAATTATTAATAATTTATAATATTCTATGATTAGATTTAATTAAATATTTTATATACCTATATATAGTATATAAATAATATCAACAGTTTAATATACAGAATCATTCCTTATATAAAAAACTCAGCTGACAATAAAAAAAATATAGAATCGGTAAGGATTGGAAATGCTATCTGAAGAATCTCATTCATTTGTAGTAATTTTTTACTTTTCTCAATTTTCCCGGACTTAAATAAAATAAATATCTGTCAACTAATTTTTCAACTTAACAGGTAATTTTTTAACATAAGTTTTATTATATTAAGCATTATAATTACAAATAACAATTTACTTCAGTCAGAGTGTATTAAGTGTTCGTGTAAGCCTTTGTATAGTTGGTAATGTATGCAATTTACTGTGTAACGACTGTAAGTTTGGGTGGTACCAGACCTCAATCTGGCTGGTGTGATTTGTGCCTTACCTGGGAGATTGTTTTAGGTGTTTGATATTTCAGGCGATGTGCGTTGATGAGGATGTTTGGTAAAATGTAAATTATTTTCGAGTCCTTCATATAAATCTTAACAAATTTAGTACAATAAAATATTGTACTACTGGACTTTGTTGATCCCTTTCACAAATTTAATTAATTTAAAATATTAATATATATTCTCTTATATATAAGATTTTTTTCGCATTTTGATCGGTAATTTTAATCTTATAGTAACCTGTGAAATTGTAATAAAAAGTCTTTTAAAATTTTTCATTTTAGTGATATTAATTTAAAATATGTATTTATAAGTTTATATTAATTAAGATTATATTTAAAAATTTTAGTTTTTAACCTTCTAAAAATATATATCTAATAATTTTTAGATTTGTTAATATTTAAGTATAAAATATTTGTGTTTATTTCCATTTATATTGAAAGTGCTCATTCCAATATTATTTACAGCCTGGAAATCAAGTCAGAGGAAGATAACTAGCCAGCTTAGGAATAAGTGTTGTCCGATTGAAATTTGAATAATTAAAAATGCCCACAGCTTCTGTTAAATCGGATTCTACTGGTTCATCTGAAAATCAAGATCCTCTAGGAAAACTATTCTTATCAGTAGAGAAAAAAATTAGAAACTTAGAAAAAAGAAAGGTAATTCCTTGTAATGTAGTCATGTTAGTACTCGTAACTTAGGGCCTTGGGACCTTGTGGTCAGTTTTTTTTTTATTTTTATTTTTAAATTGTTATCTTCAAGACTTGACATTTAGGAATATAAGAAAAGTCACAAATGAACAAAAATTGCTGTTTAATAGTTATTTCTGAGTTAAGGGAATTTTTCCTGAGATTTTTATTAATCTTGAACAAAATACTGCAAATGTCTAATAATGAAGCAAACATAGGCTAAAGCCTAAACAGATTAATGTATTGGCAAGTATCTATTTAATTAGGTCAAAATTGTTTAAATTCAGGCATCATAGACCTATGATTCATGTGCCTATCTGGTCAGTTTTCAGCTCCAGTGCTGGGGCTCATTATTGTACCTGAATATATATATATATATATATTTTATTAATAATAATTATATATATATATATATATGTACATAATATATATAATATATATAATACTATATAGGACTAGGCCAAAAGGTAATAGTTGAGTCAACAGATTCTAAAAAAAATCAGTTTTTTTCCAATTAATCAAATATTTTGTATTTTTAGGAAGCATTCTGTTTAAAATTGTAATTGAAAAATTATATATTTTATAATAGTTAATAACTTGTTTTTCATGTAGTGATGGGATGATTAATTATCATCATGGGTAAAATTGGCATATTTTTCCTCATCGTTATTGCCAATTTTCTGCCGATTAAATGAGAAATAATACACCAAAAACTGGAGACAAGATTTTCTGCATCATAATTAAAACATGTTTGTCTACATCTTTCTTTGTTCTCAACATATTTAAAAATTTTAAAATTCTATGTTTTGAAGATACTGTACTTACTATATATTAAAATTACATAAAATATTAAGTTGAAATAGGCCTATAAGGAGCATGAATTGATTTTTTAATATTAAATAAAATCATTATTTATTGGTTTACAAAAAGTTTTTTTTTCTTGGCGATGGACTTTTCACAGTATTTTATACTAATTTGAGGGTGCGAATTCCAAATCTGATCTCAGATTTGCTCGATCACATCAAATTTCTATGCAATCAGCATACCCTATTTTCATGGATTTTACCCGAAATTAACAGTCACTGATGATTGCAAGTTATGAGTCAGTGACTGCTTTAGTGATAAAAGGGGTTAACAAAACAATTTGTTAAAGCTCTTGATCATACTGAAGACTGCTTGAGTTATATTTTTCCTATCTTTCCAAGTCTCGGTGCCTAGAAGAAAAAAGCAGGAATATTTGATAGCTCTCAAATAAGAAAACTCATCAGTGCTCTACACTTTGTTTCAGCAAACAACAATGACTGGGACAGAGGCTAGAGCTTTAAATGCATCTCTGATGTGGTACAGAATTTTCTCTGGAACAGGAAAGCGAACAACTACTGAGAGATTGTGGAGGAGCTGCTCTTAAGTTTCTAGGCACTTGGATGTAGAATGAACATCAAAATTCACTACTTACATAGTCATTTGGATGACTTTCCAGAGAACTTGGGTCATGTGAGCGAAGAGTAAGGAGAACGCTTTCATATAGACATTAAAGTTATGGAAGAATGCTATCAATTCCCATGGGACACCAACATGATGACAGATTACTGCTGGTCCTTTATGAAAGACATTCCACAAGCTGTACATCGGAGATTGTCAAAGAAGGTTATTTATGCAAATGTAACCATTATTGTTAATTTATATTTTTGTACATATTTTCCTTAATTTCACACGTCAATTCTAAAATGGTGGTAAACATTCACTCACATTTATGTGCACTCGCTATCATAACTTTGAGTTGGACTCATTAAATAAATTTTTCATTATTATTGTATTTGTATCTCACCTTATTCTTATCTGTAAGCTGTTCAGATATTCAAAAAATGAAAAATGATTATAAATTGCTGTTTATTTAAAATTGCAATTTGATATTTCAAAAAAAACCTGATGCCAGATTTGGAATCATCACCCCATTAATTGCCTTAAACCATTAAAAAATATTATGCCAGGTAAATGTTGTTGACCAGCTGCCTATTAATCAAGAGAAATATTATTATTATTATATTATTATTAAATTTTTAAAATATACTTTTTCCAATTAATTGTCGTCCTCAAAATTTTACCATAATCATCGTCGTCAAAATTCTTAATTTCCCATCACTAGGTTCTCACCTAGTTACTCAAATAAAAGTTTTAACTACGATATCGATATGGATGTGGCTTCAGTCTGTGGACCAAGAAACAAATTTAGGTGTGATTATAAGCAGTAATTTGGAAAGTAGCTAATCAGTTGGAAGTAGAAAATAAAGGCTAAATAAGATGCTAGCATAATAAATCGCAATGTTGTTTACCAAGAGCAAGCAAGTAATAAGATAAAACTGTATAATAGCTATTGTTTAGCCAGTAATAGAGTATTGTGCACAAGTTTGGGCCCTTATTTATAAGAAAGACTCTAGTATTTATATATGCTCAAGAGAGAGAGTATCAATAATAATCGAAAATGACTCACATCGAAGGATGATTTGGGTGTCTATACGAGAGGCGTAGAGAGTCTTATGATTAGATCACACAGAGATAGGCGCCTGAAATGAGTTAATGGAATGTTTTCTGAGTTACGAAAGGAGTTCGAGGTTACGTCAGAGGGACATGATACAAAGTCAACAAAATTTACAATCAGTTACCAAATACCAGAGGACCAATAAATTTTTCATAGGTGAGCATGGACAGGCTTGGACCAGAGCGGTCATAATAAGAAATTAAGAAGAAAAGCATGCCATCATTGATATAAGAAAGCATGCACTTCAGTTATATGAGGTGGTTAATATTTTTGTAGATATGTCTGCGCAAAGACGTAGATGTTGTGATGTCGTGACATCGATTGCAACATTTTAAGAAAGGGTTAGATTTGTTAATGGAGATAGGTTGGGTATCATATTATATAGTCACTACTTACGAAAGCCATTTATGCCTAGTTGTTAGTTATAGTTAGTATTAAAGTTTATGAGTGGAGCAATATGTGTGACCAAAAACTTCGTTAAATACAATGCACACATAGTTAATTGGTTTTTGGTTTATTCTACTCTCTAATATTATTAAAAACCATAAAAAGAATAATAATAAATTCATATTAGTAAGGAATAAAACTTTGTCAAAATTAATTTATTATAAATAAATTTACAAAAAGAAAGTTATATAAAATTATAACTATATACGTTAATTAAACAAAAAAACAAAAACAAAACTAAATGGTTATAAAAGAAAAAATAAATTTTAAAAAAAATATTTACAAGTATTTATTTTAAAACATTAAAAAAAGTATATTTATATAATGTGATTATAAATTATAAATAGGTGGTAATGTTCAGTATCTCACTGAGACGTTTTATAAGGCGGAGAGACATGAAAAAATGTGTAAGAGAATGTATTTAATGGGATTTCGTCCCTTTATCAACAAAGTTTTTTTAGCAAGCTCTCTATGTACGTTTCAGCCTGTGTTTGGGTTATATTGCATGAGACTATGATATTGGAGACTTAGTGGGTTGTATCTGGGAGCCTCACACATAGTACTGTCTTCATAGATACCTCTCATGGTGGCTTCTTGTTACTGAAGTGCTATCATTTTAATGCTCTTATATGTCTTTATGGTTATTTTCGTGATTTGTATATCATATTCTTGGTGTTTTTACCTTTAAAAAATAGAACTTCATGGAATATGTTAGCTTGTGATATGATATATAGTGAGCAAATATTATGATCTATGTAGAGCACGAACTGCACAGATTTAATTGATCGTTGATCAGTAATGAATGATAATTATAGATTACAACTATAGAATAGACATAAAATTCATAACTTCACCTAGTGTTATAAATCACTTAAATGGGTCCAAAATTGAAATAGTTATAAAACACAAATGTAAGAAAAAATAAAGAGATGGTTGAAAAAAGTTGTATGAAATAAGTAGCGAGTTTATTGTTAAATAACCAAATTGTTATAGTGCGCTTACAGTGTCTATACCAATGAGGAAGTATAGTATGGTTAAGGACATCGTACTGATATGAGAATATCGTACTAGTTTTTTTCGTGTTAATAAGTAATGAGTTCCAATGAAATTATATCAGAAAATTTAGAGTGACACAATATATTAGAAATAACGAATAAAAAGAGGTATTCTATCATACTAGATCATTGCGTCTTGTATGAATTCTGTTCTTATCTATTATCAATCCTTAAATTGAAAGAGTACTAAATTGAGAGCGTTTATATGCAGCATCTAGTAATATTCACCAAAGTTGGATCTATCTCAGTGTAAAATAAGCGTGTACACACAATAGATATTGTATTGTCATAAAAGATTTCTAAATGTTAAAAAATTGAGTAACTGATTAATTATCTATATGATGGAAAAAACCTCAGTGATAAGCTCTATGAAAATAAAAGATTTGCAAAAGTTAGAGATACTTTGCGCATCATATATAAGATATAACGTATAAGGCTTCTTTAGCTAAGTCCAGCAATAAGAAACATGTAGCTTAAATAGTTTATAACTGTATCTAAACTTAGTTGTATAATTCCTGTGTATTACTAGCACGATCTGTGTAACTAGGTGGATGAATGAGAAAAGATATTTTATATGAGTTAATTAGATAAGCTTGTTAATACCAAAGACTTGGCGAAGTGGGATCTGGAATATTTGATGAATTTTGCTGCCTTTGACACTATTAACCCTGGATTTGCTCAAAATATAGGTTCATAATTTCAATTGGACCGGGCATATTCAATTCATTAATCAATAAATTCACATAATATTTCTATTCTCAAAATCATTTGAGAATATAGCTAATATGTTTTGTGAGAACCAGTTTATCTAAGTGAGGCTATTATGACATATCGAGATAGATAATATTTTGATCGGCCCCATAATTATAGAGACATAGCATATATCTATAGACAATATAGATGAGTACAGTAAGGGTGAGTTCCGATATCTGAGCGCGAGCCAATACAGAGTTTATTGGTTTCTGGGTTTTTATTGTGAGAGCGTATTTAAGCTAATGTTGATGTACCGTGTTTAAGTCATGGATCTTTAGCCTTTTTTACAATTATAGCCATATTCATATTATCTAAAGATTGAACACAATTATTAAATGTTATATAATTAGAGACAAAAACCGCGATTATTGTTAAGAGAAATTGGTTCGAGCTTAATAGACATATATTAATAACTATCATAGTCTCACAATCGATTATATATATTATCTCCAACCCATATGTATGTGTAGAAGTTATTTATTTAGTAAAAGGACGTATATCAAAGTGTTTTTCGGAGTGTACTTCCTTTCAGAGGTATTGTAATCATGAGGTAGGTTTGAACATTTATCACGGTATATGAAATTGCTCAATAAGATGTTTACCATTGTCACTAAAGTAATGTAAACACAAGCCCTTTATTTTTTCTATATACACGTTTTATAGAATAGTATATGAAAAGCTCCATTCCTCAATTTTATAGTTCTAATTCCAAATCATTCATTCAAAACTGGCAATATCTGAGCAGTATACTAAATTGAAATTATTGAGCACATTGCTGCTCTCTTCTCCTATATACAATAATATTGATTCCTTTTACCAACAGGTTCTTTTCCTTGAGTCTGGAGGCAAGCAGTTCAGCTTTCTCCTTTAAGCCCAAATCCCTAACCATTTAATTTAGCTCATTTTGAGTAAATAACTTAGGTTTTACATTTTCTGTAGTATATGAATACTAATATAATAATATATCAGCTTGTTCATGTTCATCAGACTGGACATCACTAGTCATTTTCAGTGTATCATCATCAAACACTGCTGGTAGTGTAGGTGGTGGATAGTGGGGACGAAGGGCTACTGGCCGAATGGTAGATGGTAGGTTAGGGGACACTTTTAGTTTTTTATTTTTTAAGTTGTAAGCGGCAACATCAATGCTACAAAAGTAACAATCGTTAGAATGGTTTCTTGACTCCCTCCATATCATTGGAACAGCAAATTTAAAGGCTTTCTCCCTTTTTGACCATATCCTAAGCCCTTCAACACATAATAGCATACCTTATGTGGTGCCAAGACTTATCCTGATCACTGAGGTTCATTCCAAAGTATGAGAGACAGGTAGCCTTTCTTAACAAACTCTTTATGTTCCTTCGATGTTTCTGAACCACAAATATAACAAAATCTATCAGGAGAGTTTTTACAACCATATGCATTAAAATGTGGGAAACGTAGGTACTGATGATGTCATGATGCTTCAGCTACAAATAAAAGAAACAGAAGACCACAAAGAATCGCATAAGTGTAGGCCCGCATATTAAAAGGATTTAGTTGTGAATTTCTAATAATGCGCCCGCAATTTTTATTTTTATTCGGATTCTAGCACTTACTAAATTACCATAATAAGAGCAAATTCCATTAAAAAATTTTCATCATCAGCCTGTGTTTTTAGCCCCTCAACCACCCTTCACCCATCACTGCAAGTTTGGAAATTGACAGCTTCTAGTTGTGGGGTTGTCACTGTCACAGGTCTAATTGATAGCTTGTTCTGGTGTATAATATATCTTCATAAATTTCCACAACATTATTCTTAGTCTTTTACATAACCTTTCCTCTTCTAGACCTGCTTCTTATTCATAACTGAACCTCGGATATAATGAGTATTCTTTTAAGAAACCCTACAGTTTTCCTCGTACTCTCTCTATCCTCAGTTTTCAGCCAAAGGTGCTACTTGTGCTTATATATATATATATATATATATATATATTATATATATATATTTATATATATAATATATAATATATATATATATAATAAAATAGAATAAAGCATTTAAATATGTATATATTAATTTGTACATTATGTACTTGTCACAGCTTCATGCATGCTCCTGCTGGAGCTGGACAGATAATTTGTATAATACCCTTTCTGAAGGTAAAAGTTTTTTTTTTTTTCTAATGTGCAAAAAGTTGTTTAAAAAAAAAAAAATTACTTCTATACCTAACCATTTGACCTCTCGTTACGCCATACCAAATTGGAAAGCAAGCACAATGATATCCCCAAAGGTCAAATGACTGGGTGTAGTGAAAAGGCATTAGTATAAAGGATAATCACGTAAAAATATAAGAAAAAGATGATGTGAAAGAAAAAAAAAAAAAACATAAACAAGCCAAATATAATTTACAGCACAAAAGAGAAGCTATGAACCCCAAAAAATATATATATCTAAAAATTGTTTTGTACGATTTTGTCACCATCAAAGCAAAGTATCATTTTAAAATGTATTTGGTGTTTGTGTGTGAGGGAGGGGAGGGTGAGGAGGCCGGGGTCAATAGATCATAGATGGCGAGGGTCGGGAGGCTTGGGAGGCCTGGAAAGAGCGCTTTACAGGGGGCATTAAGAGTCGTCGATATAAGAGTCCATCGGGTAGGTCTGTCCTATAGCAAGATGACAATGTTTTAGAAATTTGTGTGTATGTTTTGTGATAAGACGGCTAGTTTCTTTAAATTGATTATACCATTTCAAAAGATAAAGTGACCAAGATTCTCTATAAGTTATAAATTGAGATTATCTTTAAAAAGTATAAACAAAAATAAAAAATTGATTTTTATTTGATATTTTTTAAATTTGCTTTAATATAATTGTAGATTAATTTAGGGAAAACTATTATTATTCCTAATCTAATCCTCCAGATACATTTTCATAAACTTATTTATTCAAATATTTGTTTTATTATATAAAACTAATAGAGCATTCTTTAAACTTTGTTAATATTTTTTCAAAAATAAAAAACTTAATTGTTAATTTTATTTTTTTAAATTTTTTTAAAAATTTTATTTAATATTTTTCAATCTATATTTTATAATTTTTTTTAATTTTTTTGTTTATGTTATTCATCGAGATAGTGAGCATATCACTAATATCATAAGATAAATATGATGGTATTAAATACTCAAGTTATTAATTGTAATGTTCTACGCCAATATTTCAGTTTTAAAAGGTAAAACACTGATACCTGAGTTTCAGCAATAATTGTAGTACGGATATTTAAACCCATATATAATATAATGTATAAGTAACTTAGATAATGATAAAGGTATTAATCCTCAGTGTATATTAAGTTTATACTAATCGTTCTATATGAAGTATATTCAAAAATTATATTTCCAAGTATCTTATGTATAAAACAACCACCCAAGCTGCCTGGTCCATGGGCAGAGCCCTAAATCTCCAGGGATATAGGTCGATCAAAATCTGTATCTCCATTAAATTTGTTTACCCTCGAAGGAGGAGGAAAGCCCCAAGTTCCCTCAAATGTAACAGAAATAATCTCTAATCACAATACAAACCAAAAAGCGTATATATCAAGTTTCGTTGTTTACTTAATAGTCATAAATAATTTCAGATTTTGCGTAGTATATAAGTGTAAGTACCCTCTATCAATGGGCATACCCATCAGTTACATTTATTAAACACTCCAGGGTATCATTAACTAAGATTTAATCCAGATAAGTTGAGTATAATTATTACCTAAGTGAAGTTTCATCATTCTATGTCAATATTATTCATGAATTATATTGTGGGCTTGACGGTTACCAGAATATTGTCAATAATATCGGGTGATCATTTTACCTAAGATAAACAGAGAAGTATAAACAATCTTATAAAATACAAGAAGATAGGAGTCACTTACGAT
>JABUQX010120391.1:32500-47500 GCA_015478945.1 Trachelipus rathkii | reverse complement strand
GCAAAGTTACATATTTAAATCTATACCATATATAATGATAGTATTGTGAGGTCTGTTAGGTGATATTTTGACTATTGTTACGTAAAAACTGTAGTAACGTATAAAATAATAACCTACGTGTTAGATATTATATATGCATAATTAAAAATAATAATATAGAAGCCGCATTGACCCCTCTAGAATGATATACCGAATAGAAAGTAAGAAAACAGATATATAATAAAATATAAATAATATGATGTGTAGATGAGTAGAAATTTATAGGTTATAATAAGTAGTAATTGGAAATAACTCCATATGTGTATATATAATCATATATAGTAATTAATATAATACTATATATATTTATATATATATAATGATATTATATTTTATTAAATTTATATAATTAATATTAATTAATATATATTAATAATATATTTAATTAATATTATAAATATAAGTATATAATATTATATATATATTATATTATTATATATATTATTATTAATTATTATAAACTTATTACATGTCTATCTTTTAATTTATGACATTATAAAATTATGTGAGATTATTATGAAGATACAGTATATAATAATCCGATCACTCACAAAGATCTAAATTAATACAGTATATAATATTATAAAAATAGCGAATTAGATTATTTGTTTAGTTTTGTATATAAATATATATAATATAGTTATTAGTGATTGTAGGCACATTTCGTAACTTTATTATTATTATTATTATAATATTATTTATTTATTTATTAATTATTAATTATTTATATATATATTATTATATTATTTAATTATTTATATATTAATTAATATTATATTATTATTATATATTATTATATATTATTATTATTATTTATTTATTTAATTTAAAATATAGTTATACTTAATTTCTAATGATTCCATCATATTAATTTTTTGAATATTTATATCCTATAATGTCTATATATTTAATAGTATAATTATATTTGATTTCGGCCCAACACTCAATACGTGTTGACTATAAGTGGATTTTTTTAGGGGGTATTACTGGAGCCAATAAGCAGGACCTTTCAGGGTGCTCACTAAGGTGGATCGCGAGTTGTGCGAGAACGCTGAGTGAGCAAAACACCAGAGGAACATGTGTGTGAATCCTCTCGTGTCTGTTATATCAATACAGACCAGAGAACTGGAATAGTGTTGGGATCCAGTTTATGTGGAAGTACTAGTAATATGTAATTGCATAGGCCTCACAGCAGTCCACGTTCCTAATTGAGTTCTAGCTAAAACCGTACTACCAGGCTCTCTCTCTATGGATCCCGTCAAAACACTATCTAAAAGAATTAGTTGAGAGTTGTACCGGTATAGCACTCCTCCTATAGTAAACAGAAGTAGCGTGAGGTATAATAGCGTTAATTCTCTCCCAGAATAAATATAAATCATATCACTAAAAAGACTAGTATGCTTCACTTCCTATCAAAGATAAAAGGCAACGACTCGTAGGAGGTGGGGGGCCGATATAGCACTCCCTATAATTAAAACTGACAGATTTGATAGGTGACCGATCATAGCACTCACTATAATAAAGAAGAATTTGGAGAGGTCCGGTATAGCTACCCCTATTAACACCTCGAAAAATCTGGGGTGATCGTTTAGCACTCACTACTTATATCCACCGGAGAGCATCAAGGTGGTTGCGAAACAACCATCAAAGGTGGAACTTCTAGCCAGGTCCGCACACGGAGTATTCTCTCAGAGATGGAGATGGGTTCTGCACTTATAAAACTAGCTACGAAAAGCTAATGAAGGTGATTAAATGCTTTCTCTATTAGTTATAATAAATGATGTCCGCGCACCTTACACACTTTTATAGAGATTACTTTTCAATTAGTGCAAACCGCTTTAGCCAATACGGTACATTTTATTTAGTATACCAGTTAGTGCACGTAAGCTTAGGACTACTTCTAAAATGCCTTCCCAATATATAAAGTCTCTGATGAACGAAAAGAAAACATTGGACTTCACCTGCACTGATTTGGTGTTTCGCAAATCCCACGCTTTTGATATGCCTAGTCCTCGTGATTTAAGTAGTTGTTGCAGATAACAACGACACACCCCTCATGTATTCTTTCGGTGTTATAAGGGAGTGCACTTCATAATGTGCCGGGAAACCACCTCCACTTTTTCTTTATTGAGTAGGGTGTCCTAAGTGTGCTGTATATTTGCAGAACACCCTACAAACATTACTTCTTTTAATGGTGGTATTAGGGATAATGGCTTATATTATTCTAGTTGCACCCTATCTCGAATCGCGTCTTTTGCTTTAGTTATATATGAATAAATTTATAAATTATAGTACTAATAGAGACGGTTATTAGCGGAGTGACTATATCGGCACCCTCCAGCTACTATCTTTTACCTTCTTTATGGAATGCCTATAAACGGCACCCTCAACTACTTTTCTTTTGTCGTGTTTCAACACCCGCCGGAGCTCCACCAATGACTCTGGAGCCGCTACACTAGTCTTCAACAATAATTCACCAATAACACTGGATCCACACACCAGCTTTGCACCGGATCCACAACAGGTCCGCACCAGGTTTCCAACCGGTCTGCACCAGGTCCTTAAAACAAAAAAATTACCCATATACTATATATATTCTAATATTACAGAAATAAAAGGAATTATCATAATAAATGGATGAAATAAAATAAGACAATAATAATAATAATAATAATAATAATAATTAATGAATAATAATAATAATAATAATAATAATAATAATAATAATAATAATAATAATAATAATAATAATAATAATAATAATAATAATAATAATAATAATAATAAAGTCGTAGCGCTGCTACAACCTAATAACTTATCATTATACAACAAAACCACAATTCTATTCGCTTTTGTGATCGCTCCATCGCGTTCTCTCAATTATTGCTAAATAAAATATCAGATTGAAGCTTAATACTAATAATAATAATATAATAATAAAAATAATTTAATAATCAATAATATAATAATGTAAATAATAAATAACTAATAATAATAATAATAATAATATAATAATAATAATAATAAAAAAATAATAATAATAAATAGTATATATTATATATTATACACCTTGTTTCTCACCTTACACAACCTTACCTCTACTTTTCTATCATCTGTTCATTAATAAATTTACACATTCGGAACCCTCAAACTCTATATTTTCATTAAAGAATCCAACACCGTTATTTTTATCGTCTAAAAATGTTTACGTACATAACCTAACTCAACTGACCCAAATATTATATCTGTTTACTCTACCCAAAATGCCCCAACAATCATATCAACCTATTTTACAACTAATATTACGTTTATACAGACACCATATTTTACTAGCAGATTGCGTTAACGCAACCTAACTTACATAATACACATACTGTACCTACTCAAATTAACTTTACTCACACCTAAATATTTCACTTTCTGAACTGAACGCAACCTAACTTACATTTCCTATAAAAATTCTCCATAATAAATTTCAACTCTAAACCTCTTTTATTGCTCTCAAATACGTTATCGAAACAGACATTATTCCCTTACTCCAAATTGACACTTTAATATTCAAACCCAACTGTATATTTTCAGATGCCAACCTCCCATCAACTACACAATGTCGTAGCCTAAAACTGTTATAATTAATTTTGAGTGATATTCTACGAATATTGAATTTTTCAGATAAAAATAATTAATACAAAATTACATTAAAAAAAACTTTTCAAGTATACAAACTTATTACAAAAACGATATATATAAGAAAAAAAATTCACTAATAAACGAAGTATTATCGGAATTTAGATCTATTGGTAACATATAATTCAGAGGGTATCAGAGCTGTATACTTAACCCGTATGGTTTCATGTGGACACGAATACATCCAAGTACAGTGGTAGCTACCCTTAATTGATCTCATCACTTATTTATCTAAATTTCTCTCACATATAATGCAGATGAGAGTGCTGAAGAATGATGCTAATAAATAGCTCACACAACTTTGTGTAAGTCAATCCAAACAGAGAATAATATTTATTTTTTGAGATAAAATTTTCTCATCTTTGATCTCTCAGTGTCACATCTGCTGTTACTTTTGATCGTTCACTAGCTTCTCTATATACACTTGATAATCACAAGTTAGCAGGCAGGTAATAAATGAGGAATTCTTTACCAGAACTCGACAAACATAACTTTACTGTAGTGTGTCAGCAAGTGTGCATGTGCCTAGAGATTGCAGATTATTAGAGCAACATTGCTCTTTACTGAACGCAATGCCAGAACCTCGCAATCATACGTGGTACTACGTAAACCGAGAGCACGCATATTATAGATTTAGTAATGTGACAGCAAGTAAACAAATTACCTTCTGGCCTCCTAGTAAGAATGTTTTGTACCACAATCATGCTAACTAAAGAAAAAAATTCAAACCAAACCAAGAATACCTATCTAAATAAGACATGCACACCATCATCTTTAAGTTATAGTCCCAACTAGTGACAGCCCGTGGTCTTCGAAACTCGACGCTCAAGTATGCTACGCATTTCGTATGCAAATAACCGAATCTCAGTTTCAACTGAGCTAGTACTGGTTCTCTCTGGGCAACCAAGCGTTCTCTTCTGCACGACAACCATGGCCAGTTGAGAAGTTGCAAATGGTGTACTGCGAAGGTAACATTCCGTGAGATAATAGATACGTGGAATCCGATAGAACATATAGGTATGTACTCCACATATGCTACCTCAAACGTCCAATGCATCGCTAGCTATCGATTCGAGCATCAGGTGACCTCAGACCGTATAGTAGTCACAACACAACTCATCATTATAGTGGAATTCCGAGGGTACGTTAACACTCAGAAGCCGATCACAGTCGGTGATTTGTGATAACTAACAACAAGGTGGATGTGACTCGTGCATTCATGAACCAGCCTTATTGAACTGTGTTCTGGTGCGCAACCAATAGAGTATACGCTCGTGACAGTTGCATGTGCTTAGCTAAAAGAAACGAGTTCCAACTATCTGACACTTTGTGTAGAGATCCACCTTCAACATGATTCATTACGATTAGTATGTCCAGCATCTACCTGGCTTCCCTTAGTAAGGTGACCTAACTATTGTTCCAGACACCTTCGCGTCTCACTCAATGAATAGAAGCTGACAATTTCGAGAATAGGTCTATAGTTTATCCGGAATTTTCCTTAAATGAGTTTTCAGATATCTGCTAAAAATCATATATCGGCTTTTCCAGCACTTACCTATCACACTTCATTACAGTAGGATTCCGGAGTTGCACTCGATACTCACTATAATTCGAGATAGAGATTGAAGCAACGGCTAGTTACCGTTAGAATCTCTCCTATGCATTTCCAATACTCATGAGTGCTCTCAGCTCCACAAGCATTTTGGCCCTCCCGTGAATTTATCGGAGTGATGGGACTTAGCTCTAGTTAGAGTCATCATACGAACTAAAACTCATTCCCTTGGGCGACTCTACCATATACCTTTTTGTTCAATCTGCATATCAAAGCCATAAACGTCACAAGCTCTGCTTGATCGAACATTATGTGCGTACCTCATGCTGTCTTTACGGAATTTCTAATCGTTAGTGATGTTCCTCGCTTCCTGTACTCCTGTAGGAACGTTCTCCACGTCCGAGTTGTATTGCGATAAGATAACATGCCTGGATAAGGCATCTCATATAAGCCCACCTCGGTTGGCGTCTGAGTCTCGTGACTTTAACGTGGGGAATAGCTTGCTTGTTTTGGAGTGCGCCACGGATCGACTCGTGCTCCCTATCAAATGGGAACGTTATACGTCTCTCATAATACTCTTGGTTGGATCCGCCCAACCTTCATTAGTGGAGAGGTCTCGAGATGTGCATCTTTGCCGTTTTAGTTTTACCACTTTAATGTACGATACGAACCATTATCGCTCTGTCAAAAGTAACTCTGTCGTTATGCGATAGATGCGTAGCTCATACATATTGATGAGCTAGCAGTATAATTCTGTCAGGCTAAAAGTCCACTGTTATAGAGCATCATATATAATATAATATTACACCCCACCCCATAATCGCGTACTGTATAGAACCAATGTTGGGTGTCGTTACACGCTGCAATATACGTCCATGAAATGGATCTCTGCAGGGAAATCCGGCTACACTGACGCCTCTCCTAGTGCTGTCCTACCACTCAAATCAAAATTCTATTTTATCAAGCCTGGGACCACTACCCAAGCAATCTGCAGTGCTATTTATTTGAGTGAACACATAGCACGCTTACTTAGAGAAGACAACCGATCCCTAGACGTCAATGAGTTTAATCGGTCGGCCGGATCGATTAACTATATTCTCAAAAATTGGACCCACTTCAGCAGTAAAGGGCCTAGATGGTGTGTGGCGAAACGCACAGCGGCAGTGTGGAGTGTCTCAGGCTGGTATATATACGCCGCTGCTGTTCAAATGTGTTTCGTAAAGTGTACTATCTCTTTGAGAGCTTTTTTCTCAATTGACCCGTTACCCACTTCTAAAAAGACTCCACGAACACCGTTATTCCGTTACACCCTGTATTGAACGGTGAGACCGTCAAACAAATCGCCGTGGTAAAAACACCCATGAAAATTCGAAAGCATCCTGGCCACACTATCCTGACCGACTTTCCTTCCTCTTCAATTTTCGGTTGCACCGGCACAGCAACTTACTTACACAATCGCGATTCCACTGAAGACGCACGCAGAAGGAGTCATCCGGTCTACCATGTTCTCTTGTCTTATGGCAGTCGGCCGAGATCCCACAGTCCACTCGCTACTGCAAACCTCGAAAACGTTTGCCGCTAACCTCTATCATTCGGAGCATATGTGGGAATTACTATCATTGGTGGTTACGAATTGTGAAGTATTGAGCGACAGCTTGGACAAGTTACAAAATCCTCCTTAGTACATGATGCGACACAAGACATGATGACAGATATTCGGGTTGCGAGCATCAGTATTTTTTGACCCCACCATTCTCAATTAACTTGTCCTCTTTCCAACTGTAGCGCCAATGTATCCTATGTTGGTAGACGCACCAAACACCCACGTATTACCCCACTGTTTAAAACACGAAGGTGACTAGCTGCGTACTGTGAAAGGTTTTCAAATGACATGTGTTCCCTCTCATGTGCGAGCGCAATATTGTGACTCCGTTCATTCGATAAGTACTGGAGGATTCTCGGCTATTATGAAGCAGATTAGAATATGTGCGAGCTAAACAGCAGCATGCTCGCGGTTTCTGTTACATCAGAAATTTCAGTCGTGCTTCTGTTAATTCTACGAACTATTTGCTTACGGTCAGAGCAAGATGGTCCTCTCCTCTAAACGATTACACTCTGATCTTTCCTTGCGAGCCTATTGAATGTCGATGAAGGAACACGGATATTGTGTATTTATATACTCTTTCCCCTTCTCGCATTCTTGTGACCATGGTATGTCCTGTAGATACCCAACTCTCAGCTGTGTCGAGGAAAACTCAATGCCTTACATTCCATGCGTGCATCATCTCACGTGACGAATTATCACCAGAGTGTGCAATCAAGCAGAGGATAGGTCGCAGTAAGCACGACACGTACTTCCTTCAGAAAATACGCACTCTACCTAACAGGCATACATTCTCTGGAGATGTAACCACATGTTTATGTCCATGCTCCCAGTCCAACTGTGTAATTCCAGGCCAACGCTTCCTATCGGAGCTCACAACAGCTCACTCAGATTTATATTCGAATTTCGTGACACGTCAACATTATACACTCGTACCAATCCCTCACCTGAGTAAACTCAACATAAGTGTTCAAAGTGTTGACGTAGACCCTTCCTGATAGCGAAGGCTAGAGAAGTCCTAGAATGTAGGTGCAGGTTCTTGACAAATACGACGGCGTTACATTGGTATCAGAGCGATTATGGACTGCAGCGCTGTGCTATCTTAATTGACCGCACTACTCTTGAGCGTACCTGCACCCCAATACTTTTACAACCTCCTGCACAAAGACTACCACCTAGCCCAATACATCGTTTGAAACTTAACCGTGATCATATGACACCGTCTCCCGTATCATCAAAGTTATGTCCAAGACCAATTCATTCTGTACCAGTTAATGCAACCGAGAATTTTCCATGGATACTCACCTAGCACTTTAACTTCATTTCGGAATCCTCTAACATACCGCTCTTCCCTCCTGCTGTACTCTTCTGAGAACTGGGAAGTATCCAAGTGCAACCATGATGTTTGCTTATATCATATATCATATTGAGTTGTAAGTTATTGACAAGGAGCGTTCTCCGTCGTGTCCTCTGTATAAAGGAGTTATAATTTGTGTTAACCACCAAATTAGGCACAACCCGGTATTTGTGTAGGCCATTCTTCGTTAATAAGATGTTAGATGATTTATACATATACTTTTATGCGTTTCGCTGCGAAGACATTTTGATATCTTGGACTCCAGTAGATTAGCTCACACCAGCCCGCAGACAAACATTTTGTGTACTCATAGAATACGGTAGAAAACGTGAAAGCTTTATCACATGGTCACTCCCTTTAACCACTCAGTACACCTCTCTCATACGTTAACTAGAATAAAGCGTATGAATTACTTTTTCTGAGGATGGTACCGGTGGCTGTGCAATACCACACAGGCCTTTCTTCATTTAGGGCTCCTGCATTCTGCAACTACTGTACCAACACGAGCTTCTCGATGATCTCCTACCTCACATTAGCACATTGACATCTCCAACTCCTATCGTCATTAATATGGTGTATTACCAGTTAATATCCGGTCTATTTCTTTAACACTTTTTGTGCATTTTGATACGGTTACCCTGTTACCTGCACTTTCCTTACGCAATACAGCCTTTAAAAGCTAAGTAAATAGATGGAGTTGCTCCAACGAGCGAAAGTGTGAAGAGCGAGTTGTGACTTAATGGTTGCAATAATTGCTGTTAACCCATCGTCTTGAGGAAGGGCAAATCAATGTGGAATCCGGCCTTGGTTCTTCTAAATACTACTGACTCCTTGCCTAAAGCTGCCTATCGGGCACTATAGACACAATTTTCCGAAGCAGGAAGATAATATTAATCTTTTACCGCGGATTAGTGTAGCACGCACCCTACTAGGACGTTGTACTCCACATAAAGATTAGTCGTATACCCGGTCGCCATACGTTGCTAATCAATCATTAGTTTTTAGTGTATGTGTAAAATGGATGTATTAGCACCAAAAGGTACGAGTGGTCAAGCGTTATATATAAATTAAAGAGAAATTTTGTTTATTGAACCTTCTGCCTTGGACCGTAACAAAGTATTGAATCATAAGACATAGGTTAACACCCCACCTGATTGCTAAAGACCAAGTCACTTCGTCGAACATAGTGTGAGGCTCTTTCTATGTCCACAAGAGATAGAATAATGTGAATGTTCTAGGACGCATTGAAAATTTTAAAACAGCAAAATCCACACACTTCTCGATCACCTCTCTTGTTCCTGATCACAGCCAGGGCTCCCAATAGCGCAGAAGAGTCCATTACAGTGTAGCTCACAAAAGACCAGAAAGAACTTGGTAAACTGTTTTGGGCACTCTGGTGAAGAGATTAATTATAGAGAATATTCGCTTACAAACATGTTTCACCACACGATCCATTTCCTATCATTCTTGACTTTTAATTAAAATATCCATACCAGGGACGCCTTTGAATGTCTCGTCATCGTGTCCACTCTATCGCGGATCCTAGTCATTGTAGCAACGACCACAGTTAGTTGCAACTAACGGCGATGGGTGGCCGCATTGTATGTTTTGACGTATACCATTATGAAAAAACTGTTTGACGCACTGAAAAGTGTTTATTTTCACAGTATACTCTGAAAAGTATTTTACGATACTCAATTCATACGCGATAGTGTACTACATTGTTTTTTGTCCTGAGTTTGTTCAAATTCTCGCGGCAATAACATAATCTCGTGGAAGGCTTCCTAATAAACAATCGTGTACGACCAATATAATGGAGGCCACTCGAAAAACTGGTAACCTCCTAGTGTTTGCATTGACCCAAATTCATCTTACTAACGTCAACCTATTCACGTTGGGCTCCTCACTCAGTTATGATTATACCCGCATGCCAGTTAGCTTCTGCTCTATATAAACACAGATGAATCTCCTTTAAGACTCTCCTGAAATGCGTCGGGGATAATTTCAATTATTACAGGTATCAGAAACAAGATATACCCAGGCACCCAGCTATATGCGATGATCATTATTACTTGACACACGCACCACGGTAGATTTCTAGCATTTACCGTTAGGTATATGATAGGGATACACGAGTTCTCTCATATCCCAAGCTTAAACCTTTGAAAGAACGAGTACCTGCCCACTGATCTATTCGAGAGAAAAGGCTGTAATTTATAGATTTCGTACTAACCTTCCTCCGAAGTTTCATCTTTTGGTAGATCAACCATATTCTACTAGACTACCATGTTTAAAATAATGAGCAATCTTAGCGATGACAACTCGAAAACAACTGGTTTTGTGCTGATGATGTTTCGCCCACAGTTGGGAACCTTGAGCCTTCACTGACCTACTGCCACCTTGTTAAGGCCTTTTAAGTTGACACAACGAGATACTTGGACAGTACCATCTTCTCTCCTTCGACTAGAAAGTCGGCTACTACGGTGTGAGACCCTCCCACTTTCTGCAGACACATGGCTCTCACTAATATCTCAGTTTACAACACAACTCCTTTTACCGTGAACGGTTCTCAAATTTCTTCGTGTGTTGTGCTGTGATCAAAGTCTGTCCTGGCCACTCCATTTAAGAACATATAAGCGGGAAGTAATTAAATCAGTGAAGTTTGATCTATATATCTCAGTGTCATTGGGTAAGTAATTACACTACTTGACAGCCACTCACTTCTACGTAACTGAATATTTTGCCGGGAGGTGTGAACATCCACTACCACGATTAGATAACACCATAAAAATCTGCATCAATCTGTTCTATTTTGCACAGTTCTTCCATAATTTATCTCGGTCTTTAATTTTTCCTTCGTCCACTCCTGTTCATTACTAGATGGACCCGACAACTCTTGCACTGTGGTGTTTACAGTACACACACTGGTTTCATAACTTCTCAACCTGTCTTCATCTACTACTAAATGTGCTGTACCTACTTGCTCACCTTTACCTAATTTTAACTGACCCGGTGTCAACTTTTTTAACAATACAGTACCTCCTTCCTCTACCCACTTCACCACACACCCTGGTATGATCTTTTAAAATCGTTTTGTTGTAACCCTTTACCACTTCTATACTTCCAGTAACAAAAACGTCTTTCTGGGCTTTGTACCTGTTACCCTCCATTCATGACTTCTTGGTTTTATCTGCTATAGACCTCCATTCTACCTTAACTGCCTCCCATCATCATTCTTAAGTACGTTTCTGTCTACCATATACCAACAGGCACGTCCGAGGATTACCACCCTTATCAGTCTGATCCATCCATCAAAAACCCTGCTTCTTTTGGGACCCACCAATGGTCACCCATGACCTCTTAAATATCCGTCTCAAAGTATGTAAGCTTTCAATTATTCTTAACTAGGAAACGGCAATCCCCAAGTATCACACCCCTCCTTCAACTTTTAACCACTAATGAAATGCCGACATGACCATAAGCTTGTTTCATCAATAGTGATTCTCAACGTTGACGGTTGCGCGATTGCGAGTCTAACAAAGCTGTGGATCAACCCACACCTCTCACACCTTTTCATCACCTTAGTTCATAACCACCGGACTTTGAGAATCCTTAGAAAGTCACTTTTTCGATTAACACAATATTTGGGACTCCTCAAATCCCACTTTCGAAATACATCTCCACAACCATCATGTTGTTATTCATCACCCTTCACAACAACGGTTGCCATTTTAAAACTCTTTCAGACCCGTTGACCTTTGCATATTACCTGTCGTATGAATACACTTCCTGTTGTTATGTCTGTTATAACCATATTTTCGTGCTTTTGATCCGCTGACGGCAAATGGACCAATGTACTCCTTCATCTTGACTCATCACAAACTCTCTTGCCTCAGGGTTCGGCACCCACCCACCTTGACTAACCGGGATACTTTGTGAACACATTATACTGGGGGTTGGCTCCGACACGTCCCGGATACTGACGGAGCAGGTTCGTTTCCCGAACCTAGTGGTTTCCTTTTCTTCCATTCTTCAAACTCCTCTTTCCTAGGACAGGACTGTCCCCAATGTCCGACCTCATCACAAAGAAAACACTTCTTTTCCACTGTTCTTGGGGGACCTTTGATCTTGCTCCCCTATTGTCATTTCGACGCTGAACCCCGTACCCCATCCTTGCTCCACAATCCCATAAGCTTATGCTCATTACTGCCACATCCTAGGCACCACCCTCTGAACCTCCCAACAGTCTCTTTTTTACTGGCCTACCACTGTCACAATAATGCACACGTTCATTCTTTGTCCACTGTATGACCTACTACTCCTTCTACTATACTCCTTTGGTGCATCGTTCCGTTGCGGTGCCGGTCTCCCATAACGGACCTGGTCCGCATACGTCCTCCTCTGGTTGCCCTCTTGTTGAATGGCTGCCCATATAGGAATAGCTTCAGCTTCTGGTTCCGATTGATCTTCTAGTTCATCTTCTTCTTGGGCCCAACTCACCATATCCTTCCAACGTACCTTCATACTCTCCTTCTCACTTCCCATCCGTAACTTAAACCTTCTGGCCACTTTTTTAGGCAGGCAGTTCACGAACTGCTTTTTTGTAGGATCCCCAGTATCCCTCTGTCTTCTCTCTTGTTGCTTGCTCTCAGTTCAATGTGTGTTTGCATGCGCGAGCAAACTCTGCAATCTTTTCATTTTTTCTCATCTCCATCTTCCAGAATTCTTTCTGAAGATCCATCACCTCACTATCTTTCTCCTCTTTACACCAGCTACGCAGCCTTGACACAATGGTTACGTACTTCATTTTCGCTCTATATATACTGTAGTATGTTCTTAGGGGACCACCCTCCAAAAAGCTCCTCAATTCAACAGCCCACCGCTGTTTGTCCCTTCCAAGCTGTTCTTTCGCGTACCTCTCAAAGTCTTCGATGAAGGCATCAAAGGTCTGTACCTTGTCTCGTCCGTACTTTAAAGGTTTTACCGCTTTTGTGTTAGCTCTACTGTACGTATGCATCACCTCCAATAATTCACCGGCCAAAATATTGGGTTCCATGTTACCTGATTTTTTGGGTTCCATACCCGATTCTTCAAGTTCCACCAACCTCTTTAACCACAACTTACCACCTTTATCCAACTCACTGTCACCTTCTGACTCTACTTCTGTCACCGAACTGTCATCTACTGTATACTTTCTTACATGTTTTCTTTTTTTGTTCCTCCTTCTCTTCTTTTTTCCACCACCTTCACTTTCAGTTTCACTTCTATTATCAAAGATGTCATCATCGTTCTCCTCATAATCCTCTTCTCTATACCTCAGTGCATACTGCACTTTTGGTTTTGTCTTACCTATCTCCTTCATTCTCACGGAATGTTCTACATTTGACTTCTCCTTTCTTTTGTCACCCTGCTGCTGTACCGTACTATTGT
The DNA here is from genome assembly GCA_015478945.1 of Trachelipus rathkii. Taxonomy (NCBI): domain Eukaryota; kingdom Metazoa; phylum Arthropoda; class Malacostraca; order Isopoda; family Trachelipodidae; genus Trachelipus; species Trachelipus rathkii. The sequence continues at coordinate 33,832 of JABUQX010120391.1, read as the reverse complement.
TCACCTCTACCGGTTGCTCTGTACTAGGGTTTCCTATCTTTGTTTTTAGAGCTTGTGAACAACTATCCAATACTGCTGTCACATTACCTAAATCTAAATCCTCTGCCTCGGTTACTAACACTTGTTGCAGTTCATTCAGTAAGGCCATTGCTCTTAATCCTCCTTTGGCACTCCCATCATTTTCTTTGTCAGTACCCACCATACTGCTTCTCTTTACTATATCAATTTATACGAGTGAACAATACGCGAGAATGCGAGAAAAAAAAAATTTATCAAAAAAAAATTCTTTTATCAGTGTGTGTGTAAATCCCCACACCCAAATGTAAATTCAAAAATGTATATTATATAATAAATCAATTGGGTACCACTGTATGTGTGTACCATAATACACCCAAATAATAACAAAAAAAAATTTTTTTTTTTTTTTTTTTTTTTTTTTTTTTTTTTTTTTTTTTTTTTTTTTTTTTTCAAATGTACGAAAAATATCAAAATAAATAATCAGTTAGGTACCACTGTGTATGTGGGTACCTTAAAATCAAGTGTATAAAATAAAATAAATTAAATAAATAAATAAATTTCACACTAAATATCAAAGAACTTCAAAAAAAATCCACGAATGAAATTCACTTCAAAAAATTCAAAAGACTGCTCAAGAGCTTCATACAAAAATTTCCCCAAAAAATTCTCCTCACGAATTTCCAAGAAATTCACACGAGTTTCACACCAAAACTCAAAAAAAAAAAAAATCCAGAGAATTCCAAAAGAAAATCCAAGAATTCCACACCAAAACCAAAAAAAAAAAAATTTCGAATTTCAAAAAGAATTTCAAAGAAATTCAACAGCTCTACACTGAATTTCAAAACAATTCAACAATTGTAAAAAAAAAATCCAATGATTTTTAAACCCAAAAAAAAAACAAAAAAAAAATTTCGAATTTCAAAAAAAATCAAAGAAAAAAAAAATTCAAGAATTTCACACGAAAACCCGAAAAAAGGCTCCTCCCCAAAAATTCTCAAAGTTTAAGGGTTCACACCAATTCAAATACTCAGAAACTCCACACAAAATTACCATTCAGTTATGAGCCACGCAAAAATTCACAAGATTCAAGGCTCACGCAAAAAATATCAAATTTAAGAAGCTTCCGGTAAAGTATACAGAGCTCCACGAAAATATTCAAATAGTAAGAGCTCCGTAAAATATAATGGCTCCACACAAAAATATCAAGTATAAGAGCTCCGTAAAATATAATGGCTCCACACAAAAATCCAAATGTAAGAGCTCCGTAAAATATAATGGCTTAAACACAAAAAATATCAAGTATAAGCTCCGTAA
>JABUQX010120391.1:15000-20000 GCA_015478945.1 Trachelipus rathkii | reverse complement strand
GTTGTTAGCATATTATGCTAAGTTAAACCCGCTTTAACCCTCCCTGGAATATTAATTAATGATGCATTGAATACGAAGTCGTGGTGGATTTATAATAGCAATTTCCTAAACAATGGTATTTTATTAAATCAGTGGATTATATGACAAAATATATCACTTGATAAATACGAAAGTGGAGCCCAATATGTCGTTGGGTGAATTACAAAAACACTCCTGTAATTTAATAACACATTATCGGTAATACCAATTCTAGTACAGCTCCATTGTCTGGAACCCTAGCAGAAGTCACGAGGATGCGGCCTCAGCGTGGCGCATTCCTGCCTTCAGCCAATCACAAAAGCCTTCCCAAGTACTCCATCTTCTTCTTGTTGCTAGAGAAGAGCCAAGACATTTTTGGGTTTACACAAGACTGGGGAGGAGAGATACCTTTATATTTAAAAGGGGTATGTACGAGACTCTGTAAACAGCCTCTTACAGGTTTGCATCCCTTCTTTGACATGCATGCAGATGTCTTACAAAGTTCCTACTCTTTAACCTCGGCTCATTTTGGTGATCTGAGTGCAGGAGAGTAGGTGTGTCAACTGCCTCACAACCACTAGTGGGAGCTTGGTTGTGTTTTCCCAGATATTTCTCCACACCTCCTTCTGAGTGATATAACATGCGGAAGGAATAAGGGATAGAATGGAAGCACTAATTAGAGAGAGCTAGAAGAAATTTTTCAAAAATATGGGCTCGTATAACGACTTTTTTAGTAACTACACAAGCAGTCCTCGTCAAATATAGCGCGTAACTGTTTCAGTACTTTTCCACCTTCTACCATCTTTCAAGTCGGTCTCTGTTATTTCCTTCGTTTCAAACTCAAAATCGCACTCTTTAAATGCGAAAATATTCTTTCTCTTTATTTATTGTTTGTACGGGAAACCTTGCCGGTAATTTTTGGATTTTTATTAATCCCGTAGTTTTCAAATACGTCAAAAATCCATTATCTCACACCTGTAAATCTTCATTTGAGCAGAAAAGTTTAAAAGGATATTTCCTCTTCTTCCTTCTCATGCTTTTATCAACTTTGTTTTGATTCATTTTCATACGCTGAAGGTCGTTTCTATGGCAACGCAGAATACTATAGGTATTTAGTCTGAGCCTTTATGGTCGTCTTTCGACAGATGGGTTTTCATGGTGACGGATAGGGAGATTTAAGTTTCGTTTGTGAGTAAGCGGTCAATCCTCGTGAGGTGAATAGAGAGACTTTTTTTTTTCTTCGTGGGCATTTTGGATTTAATTTTCACGTTTAATTTTTTCTTATTATTCTAATGTTAAGAGAAAGATATAGGTTACTGAAGTAAGTTGGGAAAGAAAGAAGTTTATCTTATAATTAACATGCGAAATAAATTTGGCTAGGTATTATAAATTTCATAAATGAGCTTTGCGCCATGAAATATATATTAATGCATTTGTTAAGAAGATTGGACCTTTTGAAAGCCCCTATTTTGTTCGCTTTGCTCCTACGCTAAATGCGCGCGCAGATTTGCTACAATGGAATTTTTTTTTGTTTACAACATTTTTATTACCTTTGATATATAACTTAGAGAATAATACATTTCCTACCCTTGTGGCATGAAATAATTTGTTACCAAAATTTTAATTTTTCTTCATAAAAGTCAATAAGTTTTAATAAATATTAATACCATTTTTAATTTCTTTTCCAGTCGTCAGAATATTGTACCATTTTGGTCGCTTTTCTAAACTTTTAAATTTGAAAAAGACTTTAAAGCAAGCAATATTCCTACTTCATTAACACAAATCAATTTTTAACCGAAAATTTTATAAATTCTTAATAAGATTATAATGCATTCAGATATAAAAAATTATTTTAATGATTAACTGAATTGAACAAGGGATGATTTTTTTTTTTTTTCAAAATGCTTAGGCCTAATGGCTCTTTACTTAAATGTTGGGATAGTAACAGAATTTTTTGACCGTTCTCAGCATCGTCAGAACCCGTGACGTCACACGTCACCTTTCTCTGAACCTTTTAGGCTAACGAAAGAGAATTTTGTTTAAAATTGTTTCTTGCCGTCGGCTACCCATTTATTTAGCAGCATTGATTATTTGTTCACAAAAAAAGATTTCTTATTCCCAAAATGATAAAAAAATATTTCAATACCCTCGTTTTCAATACAATAAATTTCATTTATCTAAAATATAGTTTGATATGGTTTAACAAAATTAATAACAATATCCCCTCGTTGCTTATCATAATCGTTAGACAACTGCTAGCTAGGACCGGTCTAATCTTAAAAAATTTTAATGACACTCAATTCGGAAACATGTGCCATTTTGTTTACACTCAGACTTATAACAATTTTTTTATTTATTTGCATTTTTCTTTCTATTTGTATTACTCCATTTTAGTGAAACTTTTATGCTTATTTATAGAAGAAACATGCTAATTTTACATTTAGTTCATGATTGTTCTTGCCCACAATTTTTTGTTTATCGTATCACACCCACCAGTTCATTTTTTTGTCAACAACACCTCGTTTATATTCTCATAATTTTTTTTTTTTTTTTTTTAAGCACGAGTGGACTGTTCAATGTTTTGATAATCCTTTCGTCGTTTTGATTATTATTATCGGCCTTGTTATTTTTATTGTTTGTATTATTATGATTTATTATGATTATTATTATTATTATTATTATTATTATTATTATTATTATTTATTATTATTATTATTATTATTATTATTATTATTATTATTATTATTATTATTATTATTATTATTATTATTATTATTATTATTATTATTATTATTATTATTATTATTATTATTATTATTATTATTAGATTATTATTATTTATTATTATATTGTTATTACTAGTCAGTAGTAGCAGTAGTAGTAGTAGTATTGGTAGTAGTAATTTTGGCGACAAAGCGGTCTTTTTTCTGTGACCTATTTTTGTCAGGACGGTGGCTTGGGATGTTGCCGACCGCTTTTTCTTTTCTTCTTAAGCTGTGATTTTGTGCAAGTGCATCCGCCAGTTGCTAACGGGCGAGTGTGTATACTCACACACTCGTGTGGATCTTTATTTATTTTAATTTTATTTTATATTTTAATTTTATTTTAATTTTAAATATTCCTTAAACAGTACAATACTGTTACAAATTATAATTTTTTTTTTTTTTCAAATAATCAATTTTTGATAAATTTAGTAACATAGATCATATATCAAATATTTTTTTTCATTTTGTCTTTTCAGCTGACTTTGAAGGTTAGTAAAACTAGGTTATAATTTGTTTTTAATTCTTTTTAATTTTTAATTTTGTTTTAATTTTGGTTTTTATTTTTGTTTTTATTGCACCTTTGGATAGTGCTGATGATGTGCCCAGAAGAGCACGAAACGTTCAAATAAAACAATGACATTGTCGTGGTGGTGTTTCGTCTTCCTTTTCTATATTAAGTTGAGGTTCCTTAAGAACAAGTCATCAAGCTGAAATATATATATATATATTAGTTATATATATATAAGGTTGCTATATATATGAAAGAGTAAAGAGTTAGTTGCTATATATATATATATATATATATATATATATAAATATGTATATATATATATATATATGGGTTATTAATATATATGTATATATATACATGTATTTTTATGTATTTATATATATATATATGTATATATTATTATGAAAGTATATATATATATATATTATATAGTATATATATATATATATATATTATATATATATATTAGTTATTATTATATATAGAGTATATAATATATATATATATATATATATATATATATAAAGATATATTATATTATATATATATATATATATATATATATATGCTTCATATATAATATATAATATTATATACATATATATATATTATATTAAGAAATATTAATATATATATGTATATATATATAGTATATATTTAGTTATTATATATATATATATATATGTTATATATATATATATATATATATATATATATGTTATATGATATTTAGTATAAATAGAGATCATAGATAATATATTTTTCACTTTGTCTTTGGCTTCTGACTTCAAAGGTTAGTAAAACTAGGTTATAATTTGTAATTTTTAATTTTTTTAATTTTTTAATTTAATTTTTAATTTTTAATTTTTGGTTTTTTATTTTTATTTTTATTTTTATTGTAATTTATAATAAAAAAAAAAAAAAGGTTCAAATAAACAATGACATTGTCGTGGTGTTTCGTCTTCCTTTTCTATACAGCTTGAAATCTACTGAAACAAGTCAATTGCCGAAATATAGGATGTATTTATATATATATATATATATATATATATATATATATATATATATTATATATATATATATATATATATATATATAAGGGTTATTATATATATATATATATATATATATATTATATATATATATATATATATATATATATATATATATGATCAAATTACTAAGATGATTTTCTATTTAAACCAGTTCCTTCTTCAGAGCATTCACACTTTCTGATTGACCATACTTCTTTAAAATAAAAAACATCATCCTCTTCTGTTTGGACAAACGAAAACTTTTTTTCCTGAAATAATTTTTATGATGGCACACTTTACTATTCAATTTTTTTTATTCTTTAATTATAATTGTTAAAGCACATCTCAAGCATGCTATTTTACAGCCTTTGCCCTTTTATATTTCTAGTTTTTCGTAAAAGTCTGTTTAAACCGATCAACTAAATGTCTTGATTATCAAAACCTTTTCAGGAAAATAAGATACACAATAGTTGATATAATTGTTTATCATTTATTTAAATTAAAATTCTTTTTCGTCCTATCTTTAACGTAAATATTAATTATTTTCTAGAAATGGAGCATATAAACAAAGCTGTGCCAATTGTTAACAAAAGGTTTTACTAAAAAAAAAACGACGGTCGAAATTCCAATCCTTCAAATATATGGGGAGGTGTTTTACTGGGGTTTTGGGGT
>JABUQX010120391.1:0-10000 GCA_015478945.1 Trachelipus rathkii | reverse complement strand
ATCACCGCGGTACCACCACCTTACGATCGCCCCGTGGTAGCACGGCCAGGCGCTGTATCTGCGCCCGAGTTTTGTGTTGACATTGGTAACCCCAGGCTAGGCTTCCTTCTTTCCCAACACCTCTGTTTTGTGGAATTCTCTTCCATCATCTCTCTCCTCATCTCCTCAACATTTTTTCCTCTGACATTTCATATGCAGATACGATTCATACATTTTCTGCCGAAGGATAGAAGGGCGCTAACTGCGATCTTTATCTACCTGAGGCATGCATTAGCATTCCTGGCAAAAGATATGTGGTAGTGGGCACCTAACTACCATCGTCCCTTAGTCGCCTTCTACGATACGCAGGACATACGATGTGTACTTTTTCCCTACATCGTATGGATATATGGATATGATGTCTGTAAGATGTTGTCTAGAAGAGGGTGATATAAGTAGCTGTGTATGATGGTTGTCTGAGATTGAGCGTGACGCGAACGAGAACAGATTGTCGTTCGTTTCGGGTTGCGAGCTCAAATTATAAGTTAAAAATTTGTATAACAGAAGAATGAATAACGTGATATATACGTGAAGGGAAATATGAAGTTATTATTGGTTGACTGGGAATTATGTTGTTAGTTATATATATATATATATATATATGTATATATATATTATATATATATATAAAATTATATTATACATTATTATTATTATTATTATTATTATATTATTATTATTATTATTATTATTTCATATTATTATTATTATTATTATTATTATTATTATTATTATTATTATTATTATTATTATTATTATTATTATTATTATTATTATTATTATTATTATTCTTTATTATTTATTATTATTATTATTATTATTATTACTATTATTATTATTTATTATTATTTCAATATTATTATTTATTATTATTAATATTGCTATTATTACATTATTATTATTATTATTATTACACGTTTATTATTATTATTAATATTGAGACTTAAGGAATCTCCAAAATTCTCAATATTTGTTCAATTAATCGACAATCAAAATAATCGGCGAAATTTGCTGATGACGATGACTGATGACGATTTTAAAAATATTTGATTTTTTTGCCGATGACGAAGACGATGACGATTAATCGTCCCATCACTAATATATATATATATTATGAAAAATTTATTATAAAATGGTCAAAATATGACGTCATTGAAAATTTTGTGCCCACAGTATTAAATAACAGTAAAATGAGTCATCAATAAAGATTTATATATTACAGTAAAAATTCCTCCGCCACTGGTGACGTAACTAGATCGCGGTCAGTAAGGATAAACAATATAGAATATTCATTAGTATTCCGTCAGTAATTACTTTGTGAGCACGTCTAATATTAGTGTTCCTTAACAGTATAAGTTGTGGTTCATTTTAATTAATAAGTTTGTATGCAGTATTGTGCAACTTATTATTTAATGTTTATACGATCATGGCTAAGAAAAACCTGTAAGTTAAACTTTATAACTGTCATTAGTAAAGTTAATTATTTTAAGTTACTCAAAAAGAATAAAGTTGTTCTTAAATATTGAAAAGAAGCATTTTCAAAGTTGAATTCTCCTGTTTGCCTTTAATAACAATTAAAAAGACTCATTGTTAATAAAAGTGCTTAAATGTTCTTAAACGTTCTTAAATCATCTCCAAAGACAAGGGGGTACCTCCGTGAAGCTAATCAGGAAAGTATTTATTTGATTATTTCTACATCAGCAACAGAACATTTAAGGTAAATATAAATTTATAATGTTTTTGATTAAGATTAGTTCCAAAAAACTAATTAATAGGCCGGTGGCGAAATGAGCCGCTTCAATCAAAAAAGTGAAAGAAACTTTTTTGATATATTTGAAAATGTATCATTTGAAAATGATATATTAAAAAGACTTAACTTTTTAACATTTTTGAAAATGGTGAATAATGTACGTAACATTTTTTGATAAAATTGAAAATGTACCTAACATTTCATACTTGAAGTGTTTTTCGATCTCTACGATCTTTATCAAAGTGAAAAAAGTTTAATTATTTTTCATCAAAGTTATTCATCAAGTGAAAAGTTTATTTGCCTTAATATTAAAAGTGATTTAGTGAAGATTTAAACTATTGAAAAGTTTTAATACTTAAACAATTTCGAAAAGTGGCATAACGCATGCGCAAAGATGGCGCCACAAGTCGTAAGATTGCTAGATCACATGGGCCTAAAATAGGAGATTTCAATTATTGAAACGGTTTCTTGTAAAAAATAATCGATAATCGATAATTTTAATATAATATTGATTAATCGATTAATATCGATTAATATCGCTCTTGTTCACTATCGATATTTTCATTTGTAAACAATTAGCCTATTTAGTATTTATTCGTTAAGTGAACCTTACTTATTGTGATTTTTTGTTATAATATAGTTAATATTTTCTTAATTAATGTATAGTATTATTAATAAAGCTGTGTGGTTGCGCTTTCGTAATGAAAATAATTTAAATAATGCAATTTTCTGAGAATTTGTGTTCCTAAGATAATGACCCTAGAGTTGAAACTTAGTTTTTTGCACACTCGTTTAAGAAGGCCTAGAGTAGTTGTGAGCCTTTAAATGTTTTTAATTCCTTATATTAACATTATTTAAGTAATTTTGTAAATAAATATTTTTGAATAAAGAATTTTTGAATAAAATGGAAGATTTTAGTAATTATAAGAAAAAGCGTTCAACGCTAAAATCACGTATTACCTTTATAAGCAATAAATTGAGTACTTTAAAGGTTAATGACTCTTTAGGTATTAATTTCTGTAAATTACAATTAAATGAGATTAATTCTTTGGTAATAAAAATAAAAGAATTGGATGAAAAAATGATAGAAATTTTAATGAACCATGAAATTGAAGGCATTACAATGGAATTGGAATTGGAAAGCCAGAGTGAATATTATTTTAATTTAGAACTTAAGATTAGTGGTTTTAATGATTATATTGAAAGTAAACAGGCTGCTAAAACAGAACCTACAATTTCTGACAGTTTTGTAGAAGCGTTAAACAGTATTGATCATACTGCTAATGTAAAATTACCTATCATGAGTTGTGCTGTTTTTGATGGGGATGTAAATATTAGTTTTCAAGTTTTTCTAAATCAATTCATGAATATTGTTGGTAATAACCCTAAACTTAGTGACTCTGTTAAATTAATGTACCTTTTAAGTTTTTTGAAGGATTATCCCTTAAGTATTATTTCTCATTTATCAATAATACCAGAGCATTATAAAGTAGCATTAGAATTGTTGAAAGCAGAATATTTGGATGTAACAACTATAACAAATGACTTGTTTGCCTCTTTGATAGCTATTAATATAGAATCCAAATATGATAAAGATTTTTTATCCTTAAAAAAGGCATTAAATAAAATCAGGGCAATTATTTATGATCTAAAGGTGCATAATTTGGATTTTACAATCTCAAAGAGTCCAGGCTGTTGTTTGTTGTCACATATAGTGGTAAAAAAGCTTCCTAAAATTTTTCTAAAGGACTTAATAAGAAAAGTAGGTCATAATTATCCTGACATAAATGAAGTTCTTGAAAATTATCAGGATATAATAAAAGCTTTAATATGCACTAGTTCTTCCTCAGAAAGAACAGTAGGTGATAAACTCAAATTTAAAAGTAAAAGTACACCTGTTACTCCTCAAAAAGAAAAAACATCTCAAAATAATGCTAACAATAAACAACATTCTTTAGCCAATTTTCAAACCTCAGGTAATAAAGTAAAAGAGGTTGAGAAGGTTTGTAAATTATGTTCTGGGCCTCATTCATTAGGATTATGTCCTGTGTATAACAATTTTGAAGGTCGTATTAATAGAGTTAAAGAGTTGGGGTTATGCGAACAGTGTGCTGGCAACCATCCACAAGCACAATGTTTTGGTAACAATAATAAAATGAGGTTTCCATGTAGGTGTGGAAGTAGGTCACACATACAACCATTATGTAATGTTAATGTTAGTGAGGTGGTAAATAAAACGACCAATCATTGCATAACTTTTCATCAAAGTTTAGAGAATGAATACATTCCGCCTACCACTTCATTAAATATGGTTTACAGTGGTAAAGAAAAAGCTTTCAGATCTTTAATCGACACAGCTTCAAGTAGGTGTTATATCTCTAGAGAAGCTGCTGAAAAGTTAATACCTAATATAAATAGTCTTCCTATAATAGAATACAAACTTTCATTGTCTTAAAAATTAAAAAGCAACAATTCAAACATTGATTGAGCTGTGAGCTAAAAGAATAGTTTCATTCCTTTTCTCTAATAGATGACAGTGACTAATAAAATTATAAAGTGTATGTATTCCTGATGTTATTAAAAATATGAAACTAATTTGTTTTTAAATTTTATTAATAATAATTTTTAATAATTCTCCCGGTAATAGTCAGCACAAAAGTAGATGTTTTACTTGGCATAGAAATTATAGACTTGTTTCCAGCCTTTCAGACTGTACCTTTTGCAAGTGGTCATTGTTTACATATTGGCAATAATAAATTAATTCCAATAGGTAATATTTATAATTTTTTAAGTAGAGAACAAATTGTGCGTTTGGTTGAGGCCAGAAAAAGTAAAAAAGTTAATAATTTCATAACTCAGTCAAAAGTTGAAGCAAATAATGCTATAATTCATATAAATGATTCTGAATGTAATAACAGGAGGCTAAATACACAAGTGTATTTTGTATTAGAACCATCCAAAAGTTATTTCAATCCCATTGAACAGTTTTTGGATTCTGATATTGACAATGGCTTGGAAAATCTGTTTAGCCTAGAATCATTGGGCATCAAGCAGAACGAGGAAATTCTGAACACTGTAGATAAATGTCAAGTTCAATTATTAATCAGAATATGATTTTCTTCAAAATATCAAACATTGTTCTCTAAGTCTCCCTGGTATGAAGACACAAAATAGAATTAGTCTCTAAATAATTTTAAAATAACTTTAAATATAGCTAATAGAGTGTTTGCTAAATTAACTCAAAATAATTTAATAAATGAATACAATAAAGTCTTTGAAAGTCAACTGAATGATAAAATAATTGAAAAAGTAAATATAAATTTTAATGATTCTTCAGATATTTGTAAATATAAATTCATTCCTCATCGCCCTATAATAAGGCAATCAGAACAAGTAACTACTAAAATAAGACCAGTTTTTAATTGTTCCCTTAAAAGTAATAAAACTCTTCCATCTTTAAATGAAGCAGCTTACAGTGGTTATGACCTCATGAATTCACTTTTAAAGCTACTACTTGTGTTCAGAACAAATCGTACTGTTGTGATGAGTGATGTAAAACAGGCGTTTTTGATGATAAGGTTAAAAGATGAAGTAGATATGAATAGGTTCACCTTCTTGTGGTTTAACAATGGGCAATTAGAAGCTTATAGGTACCTCACATTAATATTTGGGTTTACATCTTCCCCATTTATACTGCATTATATAATGAAATATCATGCTTCTAAGTATCCACATGATAGATGTACTGAAATATTATCCTCAGGCTTCTATGTGGATAATTTAATATTTACAAGCATGCAAGAAGAAAGTGAAATAGTAAGTGTATATCATCAATGTAAGAAACGAATGGAAGAGGGAGGTTTTATCTTGAGATCTTGGAATAGCAACTCGGATGCTTTGCGTGTTAAGTTCAAGGAAGAAAACTCCTTTGTAGAGCATTCTAGTTGTTGTGAAAAGATCTTGGGATATAGTTTCAATGTGGTGACTGACTGTATGCATATCAATAAAGTAGAATATCTGGAGAGTATTTCGACCAAGCGTCAATTGTTGTCTGAGATTTCCAAGCTTTTCGATCCTCTTAACTTTGCTCTTCCTATTTTGGTTAGGGGTAAATTGTTGATGAGACAAGTGTGGCAGCATAATTTGGCTTGGGATGAAAGAGTGCCTGAAGAGATACTGAAAGAGTGGTATAAACTGCGCAATAACTGTGAACACCTGGATACGATTGCAATACCTAGAAGGGCTCTTTCTGAAGGGAATAAGTATGGCTTGCATCTTTTTTGTGACAGTTCTGAAAGTGTTTATGGATTTGTATGTTATGGAGTGGATAATGATAATAAAAGCTCCTTTATATTTGCTAAAGCCAAGGTAGCTCCTGCCAATAGGCCTAGGGAGTTAAGTATCCCTTCCCTGGAGCTGATGGGGGTTATTTTGGCCTTGAAATGCTTACCTAATATTTTGGAAGCATATAGTAACATTTATTTTGAATTCATTAATATTGCTGTGGATTCACAAGTAGTTTTGAGCTGGTTATTAACCAGACAAACCAAAGTAAAATCTAAGTTTTTAAAAAATAGAATAAATGAAATGGATGGCTTAATTACTTCCATTAGTAACAAGTATAAATTAAATGTTTATTATAAATATGTAAATACAGCAGAAAATCCTGGTGATTTTTTAACTAGGGGTTTAACTTTGAAAAAGTTTAAAGAAATTTTTGCTTTGTGGTATCATGGTCCTGTTTGGATAACCAATGATTTAGACAATTGGCCCCAGTATCCTATGTTGAGTGTGCCACAAGAAGCTGTACCTCTATTAATGATAAATGTAAATAGATTAGAAGGTACATGTAACAGTATTTTAGATATAAGTAAATATTCCTGCTATAGAAAAGTCTTAAGAATCACTGCCTGGATTTTTAAATGGCTTAGTAAAATTAAAGTAAATGTAGATTACCAGCAAAAGTCTGTAAGATATTGGCTTAAAATAAATCAAATTCAATCCTTTGATAATGAAATTAAATTTTTAAAAGATTATAAACAGAAAGTAAAAGTAACTTCCTTGAAAGATTCAGATATTCCTCCCTTAGTTTTGAACTTAAATCTTTTCCTTGATGAAAAGGGCTATTTAAGAAGTAAGGGCAGGATTAATAAGGCTCTTCTTATTAGCTATGAACAAGCTAATCCTATTTTAATGGGTAGAAATCATGGCTTTACATTGCTATTTATAAAATATGCCCATGAACAAGTAAAGCACCTTGGCATTGGTACTACTCTAAATTATATCAGAAATCAAGGTGTGTGGATACCTAAGGGTAGAGCTGCAGTAAGATCTGTGTTATTAGAATGCATTACATGCAAGAGGTACAATGCTCTTTCTTACAGGTACCCACGTTTCACTGACATACCTAGAACACACATGAATCTTATAAAACCTTACCAACACACAGGTATTGATTTTACCTCTCATGTATATGTCAAAAACAACACCTCAAAGTTAGAGAAAATGTATATCTTAATATTCACTTGCCTAAACATCAGAGCTGTACACTTAGAACTGGTACCTTCCATGAACACATCTGATTTTCTTTTAGCATTCAAAAGGTTCTGTAATAAATTTAGTATACCATCGTACATATATAGTGACAATGCATTATATTTTAATAAAGGGTGCAAAATAATAGAAGAGTCCTTTAATACTAATGCTTTCAAGGAGGAGTTTGATAAAAATCAAATCAAACATGTAAAAATTAACCTCTTTTCTCCATGGCAAGGTAGCCATTGGGAAAGGTTAATAAAGGTTATGAAACAGTGTCTGTATAAAGCTGTTGGAAAGAGTAAAGTAACCTATTTTGAACTTCTTACCACTCTGTCTGACATAGAAAATGCCATCAATTCCAGACCCCTAACCTATAGATCTGGTACCTCTGAGTTGGAGGCAATAACGCCCAATTGTTTTTTGAAAGTAATGTACAACAGTAATTTAATATTTAAAAGTAATTTTGATACAATAGAATATCAGATGGGCAGTGCACCCAACAAGGAGGTGCTAGATTCTACCCTCATAAAGCAAAATGAACTCTATGAAGAGTTCAGACGTTTGTGGCATGAGGAGTATCTCCTAAGTCTCCGGGAGCGGTCTAGACACTTGTTTCAGGGTATTTGGGAAGATAAAGTAAAGGTGGGAGATGTGGTTCTCATAAAGGACAGCAATAAACCACGCCCGTTTTGGAAGTTGGGCAGAGTGTTGGATGTAATAGTAGGACATGATAATAACATCAGATCAGTGAAATTAAAAACCGGTTCTGGTGAAGTAGGGTTACATTCCATCAGTAACCTTTACCCCCTCGAATTAAATACAGGAGGTTTTGTTAATAATGTAACATCTGTACAGGATGACAACAGCAACAGACCCGTTCTTTTCTAATAATAATAATAATAATAGTAATAATAATAATAATAATTTTCTGGACTATGTTAATAAGACCTCAGAGAAAAGCTGCCCTTAAACAAAGGCAGTTTATGAGAGATAACCTTGCAGACCTCTAGTAATAATAAAGTAAAATTTGGAATTACGGTAATTTTAAGTTAGATTTAGGGTGTTAGGGTAATTTTAGTTAGAATTAAGGTTGTTTTTAAATAAAAAAGAAAAGTAAAAAAAATATATCTTTTAAAATTTAGAAGGAAGCGCAAGCACACAGTTAATTTAAAGTAAAGTAAAAATGAAAGGTATTGTATTGCTTCTAATTTATGAAGCAATCCTCTGCCCGGAATGTATGAAAAATTTATTATAAAATGGTCAAAATATGACGTCATTGAAAATTTTGTGCCCACAGTATTAAATAACAGTAAAATGAGTCATCAATAAAGACTTAAATATTACAGTAAAAATTCCTCCGCCACTGGTGACGTAACTAGATCGCGGTCAGTAAGGATAAACAATATAGAATATTCATTAGTATTCCGTCAGTAATTACTTTGTGAGCACGTCTAATATTAGTGTTCCTTAACAGTACAATAAGTTGTGGTTCATTTTTATTAATAGTTTGTATGCAGTATTGTGCAACTTATTATTTAATGTTTATACGATCATGGCTAAGAAAAACCTGTAAGTTAAACTTTATAACTGTCATTAGTAAAGTTAATTATTTTAAGTTACTCAAAAGAATAAAGTTGTTCTTAAATATTGAAAAGAAGCATTTTCAAAGTTGAATTCTCCTGTTTGCCTTTAATAACAATTAAAAAGACTCATTGTTAATAAAAGTGCTTAAATGTTCTTAAACGTTTTTAAATCATCTCCAAAGACAAGGGGGTACCTCCGTGAAGCTAATCAGGAAAGTATTTATTTGATTATTTCTACATCAGCAACAGAACATTTAAGGTAAATATAAATTTATAATGTTTTTGATTAAGATTAGTTCCAAAAAACTAATTAATAGGCCGGTGGCGAAATGAGCCGCTTCAATCAAAAAAGTGAAAGAAACTTTTTTGATATATTTGAAAATGTATCATTTGAAAATGATATATTAAAAAGACTTAACTTTTTAACATTTTTGAAAATGGTGAATAATGTACGTAACATTATTTGAAAATGTTGCGCATTGAAAATGAAACATTTCATACTTGAAGTGTTTTTCGATCTCTACGATCTTTATCAAAGTGAAAAAAGTTTAATTATTTTTCATCAAAGTTATTCATCAAGTGAAAAGTTTATTTGCCTTAATATTAAAAAGTGATTTAGTGAAGATTTAAACTATTGAAAAGTTTTAATACTTAAACAATTTCGAAAAGTGGCATAACGCATGCGCAAAGATGGCGCCACAAGTCGTAAGATTGCTAGATCACATGGGCCTAAAATTAGGAGATTTCAATTATTGGAAACGTTTCTTGTAATAATAATCGATAATCGATAATTTTAATATAATATTGATTAATCGATTAATATCGATTAATATCGCTCTTGTTCACTATCGATATTTTCAATTGTAAACAATTAGCCTATTTAGTATTTATTCGTTAAGTGAATAAATAGTCATTCATTTTGTTATAATATAGTTAATATTTTCTTAATTAATGTATAGTATTATTAATAAAGCTGTGTGGTTGCGCTTTCGTAATGAAAATAATTTAAATAATGCAATTTTCTGAGAATTTGTGTTCTTAAGATAATGACCCTAGAGTTGAAACTTAGTTTTTTGCACACTCGTTTAAG
>JABUQX010120390.1:0-12500 GCA_015478945.1 Trachelipus rathkii | reverse complement strand
TAAAAAAAGTCGGTTATATTATAATATATATATATATATGAATATATATAAGATTATATATATATATATATATATATATTATATATATATATATATATATATTATATATACTATATATATATATATATAATATATATATATTCTCACAAAAATCATTTTGCCACACGGTTAATTCTAAAAGTTCACTTTAGTATTTATTTATCGTCAGTAAATACCCTATTTTAGAGTTAGATCGTCCTTCGATCTATAGGTTTAGTGTATGTGAAGGTTATCGGTGGAAATCTCTGATTGCGTTTACTATTCAAAAACTAAGAAATTATTATAATAAGGCAATACACTAGTTTGTCTGGGATTATTTAAGATGTCAGATATCGATAAAAGACGATAAGTGCAGAACATTAATGTTAGCATGATATATCCCCGAAAAAGGGTGAGTTACATCAATTTCTTAGAAACCATCTAAACTTAAACATATTGAAGAGTCAAGAAAGTTTGGAAAAAGAAGAATTAAAAAAAGGAAAATCGAAAGCGAGCATCACCAACGCCTCTTTTAAAGCAAAGCAAGCCACTCTCAAATAGCTTTAGCAGAAAAAGTCAAATTATAGAACGGCCCAACGATGTAAGAAAACTATAAAAGTATACCAAAATAGCAGAGCATGATTGTATAGACTTACCTTCCATTTTCACATATATAAATTGTTGGCGCCAATATAATATATTATATTATATTAATATATATATATATTATTATTAATATATATATTATATATATTATTACTTATATAATATATTATATATATATATATATATTATATATATATTATATATATATATATATATATATATATATATATAATATATATATTATATAATATATAATAATATATATACATAGAAGAATGGATATTAATAATATTCGATATTTGCTATTTGTATTTCCGTACTCGCGAATTTTAAAAAATATTCGCGAATATATAAAAATTCATGTGTCGTTTCCTTCCTACTAATCCTAAATATATTATATATATTATATATATATATATACTATATTCTATTATTATATATATAATATATATATATATATATATATATATAATATATATATATAGTATATATATATAGTATATATATTTTATATATTACATATATATATAGCTTGCTTCTTCTCTTCTCTCTCTTCTTCTTCTTCTTCTTCTTCTTCTTCTGCTTCTTCTTCTTTCATTCTTCTTCTTCTCTTCTATCTTCTTCTATCTTCTCATTCTTCTTCTTCTTCTTCTTCTTCTTTTCTTTCTTCTTATTTTTCTTTTCTCTTCTTCTTCTTTTTTTCTTTCTTCTTCTTCTTCTTTCTTCTTTTCTTCTTCTTCTTCTTCTTCTTCTTCTTCTCTTCTTCTTCTTCTTCTTCCTTCTTCCTTTCTGTCAGACAATCAGTAATAGATGTAGCTTTGTATAAAGAATTGAGCAGAGTCTCAGAAGGATTCACAATAATTGTAGGAGACTTTAACTGCCCAAATATCGACTATAATTTACTTGATGCAGACCCAGAAGGAAAGCGATTACTAAAATTCTTAGAAGATAATTTCCTTTTTCAAATAATTGATTGCCCTACGAGGGAAACAAAATTACTTAGACCTATTAAAAATAGTGAGTACACTTTGAACTTGGTAAGAACGTTTGAGTTATAGACCCCGATTGGATAAAAGTGATCTAACATGGGATTAAATTTACCATTAAATATTGAAAACAAATACACAACAATTACTTTGATTTCCAAGATTTTTAAGACGCCAATTTTAAATGGCTTAAAAGACGTTTATCTGTCTATGACTGCGATGGAGATATTTATAACCGGGAATGCAAATGTAATTGTGGGACTACTTTCTTACAAATATTTAAAGACAAAGAAAAAGATTTTGTCCCTATAAAATTGAATTAACTTACCAAATCGAGCCAAGATGGTGGATAATGAAATTGAGATCTTTAAAGTAAATTAGAAATAGAGCATATTAAAGTATGGAAGTCCGTCTCCTTCAGTGGAAAAATAGTCAATTAGTTAACATGGCTTCGTCGGCGAGCTGCAAACGATTAATTAGATATTATAACGAAACTATGAAAAATTAATATTGCTCGTTGAATGTAAATTAATCCTAAACAAGTTTTAACAAATTGTTAATATACAAAATTCCATCTAAGACGAATCAATTGCGACGCTCTTACTGGACATTAATGAAAAATTTAAAATCAAACAGGCTGAATTGGCAAACATTTTTTAAATAATTTTTCTCGACAGTTTTTACGAAAGAGAATCTAGATAGCCTGCCTAGCATGGAAGACATAAGGGATTTTTATGCATACAACATTTTAGATACATTTGAAATTCTAGAAGAGGAAGTTGCTTTCCAGATTGATAAACTATTAATAAATAAATCACCTGGGCCAGATTGGATACTATCCAATGCATCTCAAAAATTTGAAAGACATATTAGTGAAACCTTTGACAATGCTTTTCAATAAGTCTTTAAAGGAAGGAATAGTTCCTCATGATTTCAAAATTGCTTATATAACTCCCATTTTCAAAAAAGGAGATCGTAGAGTTCGAATAACTACAGACCAATTAGCTTGACTTCTAATAGTGGTAAAATTTTGAAGGCAATAACTAACTAATAGAGTTAGTTGCACATCTTGAGATCATGGGATTGCTCACGAATACGCAAACGGTTTAGGGAATAGATTCATGGACTTAACAAATTGCTTAGAATGTTTTTAATGATTTTTCTGGTTATTAAGATGTAGATAAGTTATAAATCCTTCGATGTGATTTACTAGACTTTCAAATAGCATTGATACCGTGTCCCTCATCAAAGAATTATTGAAAGCTTAGAGCCATGGTATTCGAGGAAGACTTTTAAAATGGATTTAAAAATTTGGCTTTCGGATCGGGACAAAGCAACGAGTCGGTCGTATCAGATGGGTGAATGCTTCAGATTTGAGCGAGTGTTACATAAGTGTGACCCCAAGGATACTGTTCCTGGTCCGAATACTGTTTCATCTATATATGTAAAATGACACGTAGTTTATCGACACTTTTTAGGGCAATTATTTTCGAAATTTCGCGGATGATACGAAACTTGGAAATCGCATAAATGTAAGAAAGATCATCAATTACTCCAAAGCGACTGATAAACAGATCGTTAATTGGGTCAAAACTATGGCAAATGAAAATTTAATACCGCATAAATGTAAAGTGTATACATTTTAAGAGTCAGGAACAATGAATATGATTACAAAATAGATGACAAAATTATCAAAGTTGTCAGGAGGAAAAGGATCTAGTAGTATTAATTAATAAGGATTTAAAGTTGGCGAAACAATGTGCTGAAGCTGTTATGAAGAGAGCAAATAAAGCTCTAGGCTTTATCGCCAGAAACTTCGAATATAATCTAAAAATATATCTCCTCTTTATAAACATTAGTTTAGACCGCTCATCTGAATACGCAGTTCAGCTTTTGGAGTCCATACTCAAAAAGGACATAAGAAAAATTGAAGAATTCAAAGAAGGGCAAACTAAGTTAATCCCTGAATTGAGAGTAGAAATATAACGAACAACGACTACAGTGATTTAGACGTATCCCATTCTTTAGAGACCAAGAGAGTGACAGAGGTAAAATTAATAGAAGTTTAGTCAGAAATACTAAAACTAAATTTGACCAATATCGATACAGGCAATTCTTCAGATATAATAATATTAACTAATGAATGTAACACGAAAGTAAATGGGCATAAAACTCAGTCATTAAACGATTCAAAACAAAATATAGCAAAGATTTCTTCTCACTTTACGATGTATCGAGAAGTGGAATATCTTTCTTAATGAAATAGTGAACAGCTCTAACATTCGATTCATTCCAAGAACAGGTCTAAGATAAACACTTTAAGGCAGATATTCGGTCTCAGTGCGAACGTCCATTCAACTCGATTTTGTTTATTACTTCAAACACAAGAATCCTTGTAGCAGGCGGATTCTTATTCAGGGGTGGCCCGGGGTGGGAACTTTCCCCCCGAAAATCAAAATGATCCCCACCGGAGTTCCAAATTTTTATAAAAAAAAATATATAATAAATGTTTCGACTGACCTATATAACTACTTTAATTATCTATATATCTCATCTTTCTATTTACATAGAATTATATATCATATATATATATTATATATATATATATACTAATAATATTTATTATATTTATATATATATATATATTATATATATATAATATATATATTATATATTTATATATATATATATATATATCATAATATATAGATATATTATATAATATATATGAAAACCTTTTACGTCTAGCTTGTAAGACTTCGGAGAGCGTGCACATTTTTTCAATTTTTTTATATTTCTTTGCCTACCAGGTATACCAAAACTTGACCTTTAAAAAAATACCGAAAACTATTAAAATTAGTTCCGGAACAAGTTAAACGATTTATCGGTGTGGTAAGTTTAGTTAAAATTATTTACATTGTAGGATTGTGCTCTATATTTATTCCTATTTTTGCAACTTAGGAGGCTTATCTTTTATTGCTGTGTTGTTTTTTGAGATACGTGAAAGCTGTATTGCTAAAAGTGCTGCAACTTTGTAAGCTATAGCTACTATGTACATTGTTTAAAATGGCAAGGCAGAAAAAATTATATGAATTTTTCAATAAGAAAAGACGTACGTGCAGACCAGCACAAGATACATTTATAACAATCGATCATATATGAAGATCGCAATGGTATTGTAAGTGAATGCTATAGTTCCTGCCACAGAAAAAGCACGCGAGATTATATCAAAAGCAGTAGAAATTTAAATACAAGTGGTACTGTACTTTTGATCGACTAAATGGTGGTGCATCTTTGTAAGCTGATGTTGAAGTGCATTTTGAACAATGACATAGATTCTCATTCAAAACAACAGGTGGAGTTTTTTTATATCAGTGTCTTTTAATAATTTAAAACTGGTTACCTGAAATGTTCAAGGATTCCTGCAAATATTCTCAGTAATCAGGGTAAGCAGCATGTAAGCCAATTCAACTGGGAAAATGCAGGATTGCAGAGCTTAAGAGCTCTGTCCAAACGATATTGATTCTCTATATTTAAAGCTGAGAACAAATGTTAGCATAGAAGGTCTTACGCATTAGGTACAATACATAATTCTAGCTAAAGAAGAATAATACCTCATAAGACCAAATATGAATCATTAGTCCTTAGGATTTAGTAAAAAACAACAAACCTCTTGAGGACTGGGATTAAATCACCAAGTGAGAGAGACTCGACATGCATAGTTAATTAACCGGCTTCAGAGTTTATTGCTGTCTAGGTTGGTGAAGTTTTCTTACAAATAACGTGATATTAGCTTAGTGGTAGATACCTTACTCTGTAAATGGGGCAGATGAATTCCACGAACAATATAATCAAAGTCAATTGTCACTTTAGTACTAGTTTAGTCCAGCTCCCAGTTGTATGCAAGTAAGAGATAAGGTTTTTTATTGTATGGATTGAATTAGCAAAAAACTGACGGCGGGATCAATATTTTTGGCTCTACGACTGCATGCTTTAAAAAAACAGAAACTTTCTTACAAGAAAAATTCTTAGTTCATGTGTCGTATTGATGGTGCTGCGAATTTCAGTGGTAGTATAATAAAGGGGGTGCGTGGAAGGATTTCGGAAATGAAACGCAATTTGAAATTCCCTATATTCATTGTAGAGCCCACGTTGTTTTCGCTTTGCCGTCACTAATTCCAGAAAATAGGTTTCCATGTTAAGAAGGTGACTTTGCACATGTTGTTAACGTTAGATATCTATACAAGCTTTTTTTGTTCCTCTACAAGAGCTAACATCAGATTTTATTAGTTGGAATACTTCTACTAACACAATATCATTCGAGGAGCGCTGCTCCTGAAAGATCTTCCAGCTGAAGCCGGCACGAATGCTACTTTTGCCCTGCTAGCAATTACCTTCGATACTCACACGAGGTCACTCATCCTTGCTCGCGTTATTACTACTGCGTCCTTTCAATCAATGAGGATGGCATGTAAATCACTCATACGCTCAAGCGATGCGGATGCCCGACGTTCGCTCTATAATGTCTCATCTGGTAGGTATTTTTTAGAAATGACTAATAGTTAGTTTTTATAGCTGAGTTTGCTATATTAGATGTATAACTTGAGTGCGTGGGTCTGTCATAAGATTCCTTAATGTAAGGTTTCACAATCAAACGAACTTCTTAAAACTTACATCATACGCTTCCAGAATACCGCTTATTCTCTGGACAGTGCTCATTTTAGGAAAACACCGATCTTCACATCATGTGCCGTTACTTGTGAAATATGAAGATACAATGAACCTGTATCAAGAAATACAGGCCTTGAAGAATTTATGTGTCGTCAGTACAATCTTTAAACAACGTAGAGAATTTCTCACTCGATTACCTAAAAAAAAATTGGTTTTAACATAATGAGCAAGAGGGATTTGTGGATATAGAAATAGTAACCGAACTGGAAACAAACTGAATTTACATGATTAAAAGCTATTAGATTACTACAAAGCTATGTGCCAATATTTGAGAATACACTTCAAACGAATTGATTTCATATATAAGTTGAATGGAAAAATTCGAATTGTAGAGACTTGTTCCAACGGATTGTGGAAATTGAATGAACATTGATGCCGCCTTTGTCTGCATCTTAAAAATCTTTTCACACATGTTGCCCGCAACTAAGACGCTTTAAATCGTATACTACTAGTGAGTCGATTGCTTCTCTTTATGTTCTAAAGAGTCTGCACATAAGTGTGGATACGAAATCTCTAAAACAATTTACTGAAATAAATATTGTGATGTACTATTTCAAATCTGCCAGTGGGTTAGAACGCAATGCTTTCTCAGCACCAGATAAAATAAGGATAATGATAGACTCTAGATCGTGTGGGCACAGAACTACTACATTCCGTGTGTTAAAGTTCCATGAAAGGTGATGAAGAGCCAACAGAAGAATTTATGATCATGATGATCAGCTACAACTATGCTTCCAAAACAAAGACGCATTTCGTCTTATTTTAAAATGCTAGTATCACATTGTTCTAATTACCACATATTACTATACTATACGTATATACCGTAGTGATTTTACCTACTCTACTATTAATGTATCCTACCGCCTGTATTATAATATATAACACTCATTATATTTATATATATATATATTATATATATATATATATATAATATATAATATATAAGATATATATATATACCAAAACAAAAAGCTATCTCACACTATATATATATATATTTATATATATATATATATATTAATATAACTAGGTAGATATATATATATAATTCTATATATATATACTTATAATATATATATAATATATATAATATAATATATATATATATAATTATACTATATATCATATAACGCTATATTAATATATAGATACTTTCCACTCCCTTCCGGGTTTCAGTGTAAATCCCCATGCCGGAAAACAACGTCTGAATTAAATCTCACTGATTGTAAGTATCCCTGGAACTATTGACGGGTTGTAAACTCAAAACCCATATAAAAAAAAATGAAGTAAGTTTAGAAAATGTTATAAGTTTCAGCCCCGCTAAAAAGAATACGGCTTGTATTTAGCTTTGATGTTCATGGACTTGTAAAAGTATCCGTTTCTAGGATAGTGATATCAACATCGATCGCACCTTATACTGTAATAAATAGGCTTGCATGCTTTACCGGCATATAGAACAGTCTAGCTTAACAATAATTGTAATCAAATACTGTAGAAGTTGGCTTTGATGATACTTTTTCATCGCATAGAACATATCTGTTCTAAGACTGGATCTATTCGATCAACCACCTGAATCGTGCTGTAGTTGATGGCTATGAAATTGTATAATTCCGCATAGAACATATCATGTTCCTATGTAATGGTTGAA
This sequence comes from Trachelipus rathkii, assembly GCA_015478945.1. Classification (NCBI taxonomy): domain Eukaryota; kingdom Metazoa; phylum Arthropoda; class Malacostraca; order Isopoda; family Trachelipodidae; genus Trachelipus; species Trachelipus rathkii. The sequence continues at coordinate 4,511 of JABUQX010120390.1, read as the reverse complement.
TCTACATGTTCACAACCTGGAACTACCTAGTAGTATAAATAATTTTTGAGTGTTCACCGCATGAACATAATCTGTTCTAAGACCGGTGAATCAAATTCGATCACAACACAATTAAATAAAAAGAAAACTTAACATTTTCTCCAGAGCAATGGTTGTTGCTTAGAAGCAGATCTGCTCTAAGTGCAGCAGGACTCATATGTTAGCATGAAATAGTAACATAGATATGACTTAATTTCAAAAATACAATAACCAGGTTTTTTAAATAATCTGTAGCGACAACATTGCCAACAAATAAGATAAACACAAAAAATGACTAAACAGACCATAGGCCTTGATGGAACTGTAAGTCTTTGCCTATCGGTTTCTGTAGTTCTTTCTATCTTCTTCTTCTTCTTCTTCTGTCCTTCTTCTCATTCTTGCTTCTATCTTCATTCTTGCTTCTCGTCTTCTTCTTCATTCTTCTTCTTCTTCTTCTTCTTCTTCTTTCTTCCTTCGTCTTCTTCTTCATTTTCTTCCTTCTTCTTACTTCTTTCTCTCTTCTTCTTCTCTTCTTCTTCTTTTCTTTCTGTCTTCTTCTTCTTCTTCTTTTCTGGCTTCTTCTTCTTCATTCTTCTTCTTCTTCTTCTTCTTCTTCTTCTTCTTACATTCATTGGTTCCTCATTCTTCATTCTTCTTCTTCTTCTTCTTCTTCTTCTTCGTTCTTCTTCTTCGTCTTCTTCTTCTTCTTCTTCTTCTTCTTCGCTTCTCTTCTTCTTCTTCTTCTTCTTCTTTCTTCATTCTTCTTCTTCTCTTCTCTTCTTCTTCTTCCTTCATTCTTTTCTTCTTCTTCTTCGTCTATCTTCTTACCTCGTGGCTTTGTATGCCGAATTAAGCAAAATTTTAGAAGGGTATACAATAATTGTAGGAGACTTTAACTGCCAAATATTAACTATAATTTACTTGATGCAGATCCCGAAGGAAATAGGTTACTAAAGTTCTTGAGAATAAATTTCCTTTTTCAAATAATTGATTTGCCCAACAAGAGGAAACAATATTTTTAGACCTACTAATAGTGAGTCAGTGAGAACTTGGTAAGAAGTTTGGGAGGTATAGAAACCAATTGTAAAAGTGATCATAAGCTGATATAAAATTTACATTTAATATAGAAAACAACGAATACATAGCAATAACTTGAAAATTCCTGCTATTCTTTAAGAACGCCAAATTTTAATATACTTTTAAGGAAAGCTTCATCTAATATGATTCGGGATTGAGAAATATAACCAGGCAATTGCATAATATAATGTGGGATACGTTTCAACAAATATCTTAAGAAAAAGAACGGGATTTATGTTCCATTAATAAGAAATAAAGCGGAACCTTTACTAGTTCAAACACGACGACGATGGTGATAAACTCTACTGAAAAATGAAAGATTCGTTAAATAATAAGAACATAGGGCTATATTAAACTTTGAAGACTTCTCCACTCCAGTACGAATACATAATAATAATTACAAGTTTGGCGTCGAAAAGCTGCAAAAGACTAATTAGATGCTATAAAAGAAACTACTGAAATTATATTGCCCGGAGACGCTAAAATTAATCCTAAAAAGTCTTTTACAGTTTACGTCAATATAAAGCTCCGTTAAGGAGTCAATTGGGACACTACTGGCACAGTGAACCGGAAACTAACAGTCGAGCAATGCCGATGTTGTGGCAAACATCTTTAAATAATATTTTTCTCCTCAGTATTTACGAAAGACAACATATAGATAATGTTCAACTGAAGGACGTACGGGATTTCATTGCAGATAGGTATTTTAGACATACATTTGAAATTTATAGAAGAGGAAAGTTGCTTTCCAAAATCGATACGCTGATTTAATTAATAAATCCACCTAGGACCAGAATGGATTTTACTCCTATGCATCTAAAAATTTGAAGATGTATTAGTAAACCTCTTGACGATGCTTTCGAATAAGTCTTTACAAGAAGCGATTAGTACCGCATAAATTTCAAACTTGCAAGATATAACTCCATTTTCAAAAACGCGAGTCGTATCTTCCCTAATAATTACAGGCCAATATAGCTTGAACTTTATAGATGCAAATTATTTTGAAGATACATACTACTATAGATTAGTTTCCACCGACCTTTGAAGATTCATTGAAATTTGCCCAAGAATTTCCACACACGGTTTAGACAGAAATTAGGATCATGCGTAACTAAATTTTACTCAGACTTTTTTATATAGTATTTTAAACGATGTAGATAATATACAACATCTTTTTATGTCATTTATTGTAGCCATTTTCAAAAAGCATTCGATCCGTCCCGTCATCAATGTATTGGAAAAGCTAAGAGCTCACGGCATTAGAGGAAGGCTTTTAAATTGGATTAAAACTTGGTCGTATTGGACCGAAGACAACTGAGTTGCTTGTTCAATGGTGAGTGCCTCGAATGCGCTGATGTTATTTGTGGTGTACCACAAGGAATCTGTTTGGATCCAATAACTTTATATTATAATGTAAATGACATACGATGATGAACATCTAACAATAATCTTTTATTTATGATCACGAAACTTGAATCGACCATAAATTGTGAAAAAGATTATCAATCGCTCCAGAGCGATTTGAATAGATTGTAAATTGCTCAGAAAACGTGAGGCAAAATGAAATTAATATCGACTAAGGTAGGTATACATATTTTGGACAGTAAGGAACAATGAATATGATTACAAATTAGATGATCAGTTATCAAAGTTGTCAGTGAGGAAAAGGATCTAGGATTATTAATTAATAAGGAGATTTAAAATTTGCGAGACAATGTGCTGAAGCTGTCAAGAAAGCAAATAAAGCTCTAGGCTTTATTGCCAGAAACTACGAATATAAATCTAAAAATATAAATTCTTCCTCTTATAAAACATTAGTAGAATCCTGGAATTACGCTAAGTCAAGGTTTGGCAAGTCCATTACCTCAAAAAGGACATAGAAAAATTGATAAAGAATCTCCAAAGAAGGCAACCAATTATACCAGAATTAGAGAGGTAGTCATACGGACCAATCGACCTACCGCGGAATTAGAGTCACCATCTCTTTAGAAACAGAACCATTCAGAGCGAAAATAATTTAGACGAGTCTCTCAAAATACTAAATATAAAATCTTCGGAAAATATTCGATCTACTCAAGGGCAGTTCTTCTACGATCATCGATATTTAACGAACATGTAACACCGAAGTAATGGGCATAACTTTGTCATAAACGGGTCTTTCAAACTCAATATTAGTCCAACAGACGTTTATTCACAACTCTTTACTATGGTAATTGAGAAGCTATAGGCAATAGTCTCTCATTTATGAAAAATAGTTGATACGCTTGCGGCAACACGATTTATTCAAGAAAAGCTTAGCATAAACACTTTAAGGAAAATTCGGCGATCTGGCACTTTCAACTTCATACGACAATCTAACTTTTATTAAAACGAATAGAATTACAGATAGGCTGAAATCAAAACGAATATTGAGATTCATTTGGTAAATGCTTAAAAGTGACATCTTAAAAGAACTTGGGCAGCCAACTTACTATATTAAACAGTTTTAATCGATTTACCCCCTAGAGGTCAAATTTCCGCAGAAATGCTTATACTAGCTAGTTCTAGCGCTCTAACGTCCGCGTCGTGTTCGCATTAATCACTACTACTGCATCTTTAATTTGTCAAATAAACAGCTATGTGTTGTGTGTTCACCGTCTTGGAGAGATGGTTCTCAAAAACCCTATTTCATGATCTACGCCCACCGTAGAAGTGGTGCACAAATCAGCCAGGGAACCACCCCCAATTTTTTCTACTTTACCAAACTTAAATAGTCACATGACATATGATTATATAATAATTTATATATATATATATATAGTATATAATATATATATATAAATATAAATAATATATAATATATAATATATATGATATATATATACTATATTATATATATATATATATATATTATATTATATAATAATAATATATTATTATATATTATATATATACTAAACTAATATATAATATGGATCTTTTCGGTTTTGAGGAGACAAGATATATCGGTTGTCATATCGATTTTTTCGATATTAACATGAGAGTCCCTATAAAAAAATAAAAAGTGTCGTGAAATAAATTCCGTCACTATAAACACAATTTTATAATATTTATTGTATGTTTATTCAACAGCGTTAGTAATGTAATAAAGCTAATTAGAAGTGTAAATAATATAATAAAAACAACTTAAATAAGCTAATTTTGCTTCCCATTTATCTAATAGTACAAGTGGTCGACAATTCGTAGTTCGGAAAACGTAGAAAAAAATAAAAATTAATTTAGAAAAAACTACAATAGTACAGGGAAAAGGAAATACATTTTTGGAATGCTGGTAAAAAATAAATTAAAAAAGATAAATAAAAAAAAATATTTTTTTTGTTAATAATAGGCTCAATAGAGGAGGAAGGGCCATATTTATCTCTATGGCATATCTCTTC
>JABUQX010120389.1:25000-27500 GCA_015478945.1 Trachelipus rathkii | reverse complement strand
TAAAACAACTAGCAATTTCAACTGTAGAGGGGATTTGTGTTCCGTCGTGTAATGCCCTATATTTTACTTGGTTTATATTTGTTTTACATAATTCGGGTTCTTAAAGTGTTAGTTATTCATCCCACATAAAAGGAATTACATCCAACTTCTCTACAATTAAATTGAAAACAACATAACCTCTGTAGACCTCCGAACAATGACCACGGGTACTAAAAGATGAGAACACTCATCTCGGTTTGTAGTAGTTTCTTACATTTACACTTTTTCAAAAACTATAGATAATATTTTAACTTCAAATAAATTTTCACTTGACATGGAAAGCAAAATAACTTTTTACTTTAAATTATTAAATTTGACAAACTTTTGTCAAAGAACATGTTAAGGCTGAAAATGTACAAATGTGAGTAGCTACTACATCAAGTTTTAGGTAATAGTCCAATCTTTGTATTTTTAAAGTCTTAAGTCATTTCGGAAAAAATTGTAGAAAGTGAAATGAAAAATGTCAAAAACATAGGTTTTCAAAAAAAAGAAGATGAAAATAAAAAAGAAATAACTATAGACAGAAAAATAACTAAAAACGATGCTTTAAAGATCAGAAATATCTGTAGTTTGCCTTTTATTTGATCAATAAAGCCTGAAAATTAAGAATGCTGTGCCCATTTTAAGGTTGGGGCATAATAGGGCTTAGCCTGGAGCAATAATCAAACCGTCCCCTTAATCAAAGGAGGAGTGGGGGTTTGTGGTTGATAAGAGTTTGCTTTATTGATTTATTCATTAATTAATATTTTTACGTTATGAACATTAAAAATAATTAAAAAAATAAAAACATAAAATGTTATAATAGTTTTATGTTCTTACAAAAAACATATTTTTATGTTGTGTTATACAAAAAATAAAGTTTAAGTATGACTTTAACCCTTTAATCAATGGATTACGAGTAGGAAGGAAAGTTTGGGGGTATTTGATTAGTTTGATCTATTGATTTATTGATTAATTGATATTTTTTAATAAAAAAGAATAAAAATTTAGTAAAACAAAATGTTTTTAATAAATTTTATGTTATGTTCATACAATGTTTATCCATGGAACATATTTTCCCATTAAGTTTATTCATATTTTTAATACAAAAGAATAAAATTTTAATAAAAATGTAAAATGTTTTTAATAATTTTATGATATGTTCGCACAAAGATTATATATTTTTACAATGGAAATATTTTCAAAAAACGTGTGTTCAAATATGACATAAAGCAGTAAAGCAAGAGCACATCGCCTGATTGGAGTGGGGCTTGGATGGGGTGTTGGCATCATTGCTTTACTACATTAAGGTTAATATGAATTTTAGTAAGAAAAAAATGTTAAAAATAATAAATTTTTACAATAATTTTATGCGATGTTCGTACAAAGACTATATTTTTATACAATGAAGTTACTTTCACAATAAGTTTATACATAATGTGTATTCAAATATGACTTAAAGAAATAAAGAAGTAGCGCATAGTCTTATGGGAGTGGGTTGGGATTGGGTATTTACGCTATTGGTTTAATGCTTTAATACATTAGGGTCAATAAAATAAGAATTTTAATAAGAAATTAGCAATAAAAAATTAATAATTGCTTTATTTATAGAAAATGGAAAGAAAATATATATGTACCTGATTGAAAAGAACAATGAAAATACAAATTATTATAGTCATAGCTAAAGGGAGAGAAGATTAAGGAAAGTGACCCTTTATTTACTAAGTTGTAGTGGATAAAATAGTATGTTAGGATTAGCCAAAGATGAGAATGCCATATAGTTAGAGAGGAGGCCTTATAATTAATAAGCTCTTTATTCTAAGTTTCATATAAAGTGTTCAATATACGACTAGTGTAGTGATTATCTAAGAAATTAATATCTGAATTAAACATTAAAATTTTATTTTATGGGTGAAACACCATTTTGGGGTTCGTTCTCCATATCGAGTGGGGAACTTACCGTATCTGATTCCTAAGAAATCGCTATCATTTATTCATCATCCTCTGTTATGTATTCTGTGTTTTTCTATTTTTTCTTCGGGGGTCCCTTCCTAATGCTGCTCAGGTTACCCAGAGAAACTTGCAAACCCAAAATTAAAGATATGAGAGGCCGAAAACATATTTAAAGACACCTTAATTGCACCTTGATTGCACCTTGATTGCAGTCAGATTTCAGCTCAGGCACCGGAAATAACCCCAGTGGAGAGCTCCGCGGCATGAGCCACCACATTCTCCGTCCTCTTCTTATTCATTTTTCATCCATTCTCCATCTTCTTCTTCTTTACTTTCCATGTATTTCTCATTTATTTCTTTTCTTTTTATCTTACGGAACCCCTTCCTCGGAGACCTCAAATATCATTAACTTAATGGTTCTCAAACCCATAAAATCAAATTCTACGGGTCAGAAAATATAGGTAATGATATACTCGGTCTATTTACGTATGCATACAGATTTCAACTCTGACTCCGGCTCCGGATATGG